>CM042139.1:1015146-1060146 GCA_023376005.1 Doryteuthis pealeii | reverse complement strand
GTTCTGATAGTTGCATAAACCAAAACGTTATAGAGTCGATATTCCAATCTTTCGGAACACTTTGTATATTTCTATTTTTCTACACATTTTTAGACAAGTGAAAAACAAATTGGAAGTTTATTTTTAAACTAAAAATGACTGTTTTCTTTAGAAATAAAATGATAATAAAATCTTCCTAAATTATTTAATTTTAACCCTTAGACCCTGCGTGGCGGGCATTTTTATCGCTAATTAGAAATAAGTATATTCAAGCCGTTTAAATTTCCTCAAGAAGAATCCCAATTTCTACATTGCTATTGCCCATTGAATGTCGTAAGTTTATATTTTATATAATTCTTTTCAAATTTAAAATTGCCTAAAAAATGTGATTCACAATTTTTTTTTGTTATTTATTTTGGTCATAACATTTTAAATTTTGAGCTATTTTTCAGTCAGGAAATTAGGATGGGCAGCACACGGACGTTGGAGTCTGATAATTCTTAGGGTTGATAAAACCTTCACTACCTAGTTCTAATATATCAATGTAAATGAAACTGAATTGTTCTATACCAACAATTTGTATTTTCTTAATTATTAGTTGATTCGTCTATAAAAATTAAACGTCACTTCTCTGAACAGTTTTATTTTTTCTATGCAAGTGTGTGTATTTGAGTGTGTGTGTATTTGAATGTGTGTGTATATATGTGTGTGTGCGTCTGTGTGTATGTGTTTATGAGTGCATGTCTCTGTGTGTGCGTGCATGCGTGTGTTTATGTGTGTATGTGTGTATGTGTACCCATGTGTGTGTCTGCGTCTGTGTGTGTATGTGTTTATGAGTGCATGTCTGTCTGTCTGTCTGTCTGTCTCTGTCTGTCTGTCTGTCTGTCTGTCTGTCTCTCTCTCTCTCTCTCTCTCTCTCTCTCTCTCTGTGTGTGTGTGTGTGTGATAGAGATAAAACCAACTAAGATATTGTGATAATTTTTCTTCTTTGATCCAGGTTTCAGGTCTTGAAACAGAAAAACAGAAAAACAGAAAAATGAAATAAAAAATAAAACACGAAACAGAAATTTCCAAACTCTCTTTATAAAATATTCAGATTTCCAATTTAACGTTTTTTTTCTGTAATAATATTTAACGGACAGTCATTTCCATTAAACTAGCAAAACTAAATTTGTTAACCTCAAATGATCCTTACCCGTTTATACCTTTCATTTTTGAGCCACCTGAACTCTAATTCTTTTCTATATGACTGACTGTCGTTAGAAAAGTTTAGTGATTCAGTCGTTAGAATATCTCGCCCGGAAAGCCATTAAAACTATTTCCTGTTTATTCGTCACGGAGTTTTCTATTTTGGGGGATTGGACTATGTTTTGCAAATATTACAATTCCGTAAATAGAAATGTCGTTTTTGAGCAAAATCAATGGAATTTTTCATATTAACAAAATCTTCATATTTTAGAGTTTGTCCAAAAAGAAAATCGACATTATCTTCGTGCATTTTGTACATCAAAAGTTAATGGTGAGATTAAATGAAAATGATTGATAAATATAATTCAATTTTTTGTTGTTATTCTCCTTCATTTTTATCGTGTTATTTTTTGTTTAAGTAAACAATTGTTTTAATTGTCAACATAAGATGAAATGAACATTGTGATATTACGCATGAATTACAGATGTTATTGTGTTAATGTTTAATTCTTTCATTTATGATTATTTTTTTAAAAATCTCTGTAATTTTCTTTTCTTCATTTTTCTTTTGCAATGAGCTTTCTAATTAGCACATCATATAAATGAAATATTTTATAAATCTACATAAAACTGAAAACCAATTTGTTGAAATCAGGATTCGCTTTTCTTAACCTGAACATTTGAAACGACAAAAATATGATAACAGAATTGTCGACATGATCTTAATTGGAATAGATGTTTAATGTTAATTATTAAGGAGTTTTTCAGATTTTAAATATGAAAATCTTTTGCTTTACGGCGTATTAACCATTTTCGGGTCATTTAAACGGCGAATAAAGTCATTTTTATATGTGGTTACTTAACAGTACCTACTGTTGCTTAAATGGTCACCCATCTAAGTATTGAACAGGCTCATCGTTGCTTAATCTAATGCTGTGATCTAACGGAAAACAGCGCTTTCAATTTGACTTGACCGTGTGTCTGTCACTATATATATGTATATATATATATATATATGTGTGTGTGTGTGTGTGTGTGTGTGTGTGTGTATGTTTATGTGTGAACCTACCAAAACTGAAAACTTATTTATTAAAAATCATGTATTGGCCTGATTCGCTTTCCCCACCTTGAACAATTGCAACGACAAAAATATGAGAACAGAATTGTCAAGACGATCTTCATTGGAATAGATGCTCAATGTTGATTATTAAAGAAGTTTTTGATATTTCAAATATGAAAACTCTTTTGTTGGTGATTAGTATTGTTAATTTAAAAATCTATTTGAATATTGAAGAGGAATATTGTTTGGAATTCATTGTTACATAAAAACCGGAAGTCTTGAAAGGATTCCAAAATGGAAATACAATTGTTGGACCAATCATAGAACAGACACCAATAATTTAAAGTTAGAGTAGTTCAATACCCAAAAAGAAAATATAAAATAATTGTCAGATTGATATTTACTAAATAGAGCTTATTCGACTCCAATCAGCCAATCAGCAGTGAGGAAAGATGATTATTCAAATTAATGAAGGGTTTCCTGTATTGAAGAATCAGCATTTTGTCTTTTGCTGCTGTCATATATATATATATATATATATATATATATATATATATATATACCAACTCCTCCGTACGATCAGGATGTGACACACGATCAATTTCTTAAGCGAAGTTTCCCTTCTCCTATATTAATTGCCAACCAAGGCTAAAGAGCTCTTTATTTATTTTAATACTTACATATACTTAAAATAGTAAATAAAAAATACAGATAAACCTGTTGTTTTGGTATGAGTGACGTAAATAAATAATATCTAGTGTAAATTCGGTTTATTTGTTTGAGGCATTTGATGTAAATCATCAATAATTCTGTGTAATAAAATTTCAAGGGAAAATACAAAGGTTTTGTCATTTCCTCGTGAATTTATTTGATTGTTGACTGAGTTTTGTTGAGTTTGTCTCGAGGTTTTCACAATCAATAGTTTCCTTCAATAATAATCCTTAGTTTATTCTATAGTAAAAGTAAAAAGTCGACGGAGTGGCCTATTGTCGGTATCAACCAGACAGCGAGGGAGCCTATCTCCTTTTCACTAGCACTAGTCCAGGGAGATTGTTTTTGCGTCTGAGGTGGAGCGCCAAACCTACCATCAGTTCCCGTGCTACTCATACGCTGAGTTCCGAGTCGGATGCTCTACCGACTAAGCTAAGCCGTCTCTCTATTCTATTGTATTCTATAGTAGATATTAATGCACGTGTTCCTTAATTGTACGACCGTTATCATCTTGCAACACCCACTGGTTAAAATGGGACCGTTCAAATCGTCTAATATGAAATACAGAAATGTAAATCTTGATTATCTCGTATTGCTTATTCGCCAAATTCTTATTTCTTGTGAGTGTCGTCTCCTCAGCTAAATAATGGAACATTCCGTTTTTATTATGAAGATAAAAAGGGACGAAAAAGGACATGCAACACAAAAATATAATAAGAAAAAAAGAGATTAGGAGAGAGAGAGAGAGAGAGAGAGAGAGAGAGAGAGAGAGAGAGAGAGAGAGGGGGGGTGAAAGTGATAAAAATTGAATCGAAGGAAAAAAGAAAAAAGTGAGAGAGTGAAATAGAGGTTATCATAATGTTTACATATTGAACTATTAACAATAGCTCATAAGTAAACATATCAAACGTTGTAATAATTAAATTATCATACTGTGTTATATCCACAGGTTCTGTCAGTAGTTATAATGATTTACAATAATTTCATTTTTTATGATAATCTTTAGTTATATTCTATGATAATAATTTCAAATGATTTTTAAATTTCAAATTTCAAAAAACTCCTAAACATATAAACTTTAGCGTTTCTTTTTGGATTACATCAACAAGTCTCGTGTTATTTGAAAGATTTTGCAGAATATCTTGAAGCTGTCAAAGGCTAACATGGCACGCAGATGAATTGTCATTTTTAACAAATGGGTTTTTATATAGCCCTATTTTCTTAGTTAAATTGTCAATGTCCAAAATATTTATGATATACACACACACTCACAGTTATATATATATATATATATATGAGTTCATATGTAAAATATTACCTATGCATAGATACATTACACTGCAGCGCACATATATAGGTGTGTGTGATATATATATATATATATATATATATATATATATATATATATATATATATAATATGTGTGTGCGTGTGTGTGCGTGTGTGTGCGTGTGTGATTAAATATATTTAGATTTATATATGAATAAAATGTCTGTAATTTCTTTTAAAGAAATGCCTTAAGATGTAATTATTTTTACTACTATGCATATAAATGGATTATATTAATATTCACACACACACACACACACACACACACACACACTCACACACACACACACACATATATATATATATATATACATATATATATGTACATATATATATGCATATATATATATATATATATATATATATATATATATATACATATATATGAATATATATATAAAGTTAATATGAATGAATATATTTGTGCCTATAAAAACATAAGTATTATAGATATTAATGTAATGAAAAACATTTATAAATATATGTGCATATGTACATATATAGAGACACAGAGATACAGACAGCCAGATAGATAGATAGATAGATAGATAGATCTGCATATATGCTTGTTAACTTTGTTAGCTATAGGTATGCACATTCATAGAAAAGTTTTAATATACATATTCAAAGTGTTCGAACATAAAACACAGTTTACCTAAAGGACAGATAACAGAAACAAAATAACACATTCACTATTTAAATGGACACATAAAACAATAAATGAAACGTGTCATATGTAATACGCCAGTAGAGATATCAAGAGTTTTTTTTATAGACGAATTAAGCCATAATGAAAATGCACACAGAGGTTAATAGACAGACAAAACCAAAAATACAAATTCTCATGAACATATGCATTAAGATATTTGACAAGCTGAGAATATTAATAGATTTCTTTCCATGATTTTTTTTTGTTTGTTTCAATAACAGTTTGAGTCATTGGACATTTTTTTTTATGGGATTGGATTAAAGTTATTAATGGTTGTAATCTAATTCAGGATATTTGTTTGTTTTTCTTTGAGTTTAGGAGTAGCCCAATTTTGACAAAATTATATCTGAGCCATTTTCTTATTGAAACACAAAGACATATGCATAACAAGAAACGGGCGAACGCACTTTTCCGGCTTTTACAGAAAAATAAATAAAAAATTAAAAAAAAAACTTAAGTAAATTTTAAATCAAATGTTATTTGTGGAATGCTATTTCTTTTTATATATGGATGACCAAACAGACCATTTTTTAATCTTTTTTACATTTATTTATGTGATATTTTAAAGGAAGATGCCGAATATTGGTAATGACTTCACGTCACGAGGTAAATGTTTTGAGGTTGATAATGTGTTTCATGCTGAAAGATAACTTTTTTTTTTTATCACATAGCCTCTCTATAGGGTGAAGCGTAAAAATTCCATAATATTATGTTTCTTTGGGTAATTCTTTCTTTCTTTCTTTCTTTTTTTACGGTTAGGATCTAAACATTTGGAGTCTACTTCACAGTGAGACACTTTGTGTCACGCATGCGCAGATATGATTGTAATTTTGTACTTTTCTGCACCAGACGCACTTTTTCAGATTATACGTATATAAGGCATACATACACACATGGTATTTGACATGTGACAACATATATATATATATATATATATATATATATATATATATATATATAGTTATTTACTAAGCATAGCTTAGATGTGGCACAAGGCCAGAAGTATGGGGCGCCCAATAAGAATCGAACTCATTAACAATGGTATGCGAGTCTATCTTGTTAACCATTACTCCACGTGAGGTGTGTGTACATATACACATCTATATGCAGCACACACCCCATATATATATATATATATATATATATATGTATTGTATCTATATATGTGTATATGAGATTATATGAGTATATATCAATGAGTATACATATATAATATATATATTGTATTTATAATGTGTATATGAGTATATACGAGTATATATGCATAAGTATACACACACAAACACACGCGTACACACACAAACACACGCATACACACAGTGTGTTAATGTTTTCTTGCACCTACAGATTGCACGGGGTGTATGCATATAAGTGCAGATGACGTAGTACATACACATATACACACACAAATATATATGCATATATATATATATATATGTGTGTGTGTGTGTGTGTGTGTGTGTGTGTGTGTGTTGTGTTGTGTGTGTGTGTGTACCCAGGGAAGTTAACGTCCCATATTTAACATAAATCATGTCTGTATTAAGAATTCCCGTATAATATATATTTTATTTTGTATGCACTTATACGTACAGGCATGCGCACAGAAACACATGCAGACACACACAGCTCCTCACAGAGACACAGGCATTATTATATACAATATAAAATTATACATATATATATATATATATATATATATATATATATATATATATATATATATATATATACGTGTGTATATAAGTTGTGTTAGCCCAGACATAATATCAATTGCCTTCTACTTTTACATACATGCCCTATGACTAATATTGAGCACTCTTTTTTATGATTATTTCAAAGTACATTATCAATAGGTTAATATATATATATATATTATATATATAATATATATATATATATATATATATATATATATATATAGTTATTTACTAAGCGTAGCTTAGGTGTGGCACAAGGCCAAAATTATGGGGTACCCTGTGCAAATCGAACTCATTAACAATGGTTTACTAATCTAGCTTGCTAACCATTATATATATATATATATATATATATATATATATATATATATATATATATATTGCTAACATATATATATACGTTTATATACATACACATATATATATATATGTGTGTGTGTGTGTGTGTGCGTGTGTGTGGGTGTGTGTGGGCATGTATATGCGTACTATTTCATTCTTGCAAATAAAAGGTACACAGGGATACATTTATATGTCTGTTAGTCGGGATGAACACACACACACACATACAAATGTACACTTACACACACAAACACACACACATTTATATGTATGAGTGCGCGTTTGTGTGTGGGTGTATCTGTGTGTCTGTGTGTATGTGTGTATGCTTACGATTTCCTTCTTGTACGTACAAAATACACAGGCATGTATGTATAAGTGTACGTGCGTATGTATTTGTGCATACATGTATAAACACCGACGAATGCACGCCGAAACGCTTATACACACATGTACATATATATATATATATATATATAATATATATATATATATATATATATGTTTTTGTATATATATATATGTGTGTGTGTGTGTGTGTGTCTGTGTGTGAATATATGGATGTGTGTGTGAGTGTGTTTGTATGTTTTAATTCAATGTTTCAGTCAAGCTCATTGATCATATAAGTAATCGATTTTATTTTCATAATTGCATACCCCTCCTCATCTACCTTTAAAAATCTATGAACAAGGAAATAGCAAATATTCTTGTTAAAGATGTTAATATTGTCATTATTGTTGTTGTTGTTGTTGCTGCTGTGAATTCATTTTTTAAAAAATCTTTGTGAATTAGAATTGATGTTTCTTTTTGTTATTATTAAACGATAATTTAACATTTTGATTTTCTCATTTTAGCTGTTTAATCCGTGTTTACTTTATTTTACAATTTACATTCGTAAATTATTTGTTATAAATTCTTCACTTTAGTCAGTTATGCTTTCAATTAAACTCAGAGACGTATATTAAAAAAAAAATCCAATATAAGTATATTTTTCTGGCCCCACATTCATCGTCTGTCTTACTTCAGCTTTTATGAAATATTTAGCTTTTTTTTTTTTTGGTTTATTATATAAACTTTACCATTATTCCCCGTTAAGTGTATTTCTTGAACATTATCGAGGAACAAATAGTAGAATTTAAAATGGGGGTGCATTTTGGGGGGTGTATTGTGAATAGGGGGCAATATATACTGACGGTTTTTGTTTTCAACATACATGACCGTAACATTTTTATCCAACAAAATCGCTCTGTGATAGAGCAAAAGGAATCACTTTTCTGAAACTTAAGAGTTCCATTTTAACATTGAGAATTAATAATATCACGTATTCACATCCGTAATGTTTTTCTTCTTCTTCTTTTTCTTTTTGTTTTTGTTTGTTTTTTTTTTTGTTTTAATCATCTTGGGTGTCTGGGTGAGTTGATCATGGTCGAGTCGAGTCATAGACACCAACATTTTGTATCATCCAACACATATCACGCTCGTCGCGTCTTCTGGCCCAAGTAAAGATGACCTCTGACCTCTTCTTTATCTTTTTTTTGACATCCTTACTGTCTTCTTCATTTTCAAGCTGAAAAATATAAAATAATAATATTTGTTTAATTAAAATGTAGTAGACTGAAGACACAAAACGTTTATAATCAAATATACATATTCACGAACTTCTCCACACGAGCAGGATGTGACACAAGGTCAATTTTTAGGAGGAGTTTAACAGGTTTGAATTCAGAGTTTTCCCTCTCTTAGACTGGTTGCCTAACCAAGGTTAAAAAGCCTAGTCTACCCTACTATTTACCCATAGCTGGAGGGAGAGCAGATTGTTGCATACTTTTCCCAAAGATATTAGCGCTATGTGAAATGTAGACAGCCTCGTCTCCATATAGTAAAATATATAACGAATCTTATATCTTTAAGATATAATAACTTTTATTTGTTTGTTTTAGTTTTACGGCATATCAACCTCGGTGGGTCATTTAATGCCGACAAAGTTTTGAAATGAATTCATTCTTAATGGGTACTCAATTATTTTTATAAAAAGGTCTTTGCTATTTAACCCATAGATGGGACACTAACAGGTACTACCACTCCGGGTCAGAGTGAACTTGGGAGTAATGATGATGAAGGGATGCTCCACATTACCCAGACCTTCAGAATTGGAACCTCAACATTAGATAGAATTCAACATCATACCCAGGACACTAAGACCCTCAGCCACCGCCTTCTATCACATATATGATAAAAAAGTTAAGGTTTGCCATAAGGGCAATAAGTTTGGGACAATCGTATAGGTGCAAGGGATTGACATGGCCAGCCAATTGATCGGAGGGGGCCCTCTCTGGCCACCAATTATTTTGTAATAACTAAAATGATCTTATTGTAGAGAATGTTATGACTGACGTCATATTATGAGGAAAGCAAACTAGAAGCAGCTACCCGGTGTCGCCTGGGTAGAGGTCGGGTGGGGGAGTTAGTTTCGCAGATCTCTTAGTATTGAATCGTGAGTTGGATCCTCGCAGGATGCCCTATTAAAATCCCAAAGTAAAAAAGGCCCTGCATTGATCTGCTCTGGTGGGGCATCCGCGAAAAAAGTGCGCATACCCTCTCAAATGAAAAATTAATGTTTACTATTTCAAATACTAAATGGAAAAAGTACATATATACATATATATGTACATAAGTACATACAGTAAATGCATATATATATATATATATATATATATGTGTGTGTGTGTGTGTGTGTGTGTGTGTGTGTGTGTGTGTGTGTGTGTGTGTATACGTGAGATTTAACAACAAATACTATATAAAAACAAGAAAATATTCAAAATCACGTTATATCATAGACAGAAAGCCACCAACACATTAAAAATAAGAAAAGGAAAAAAGTAATATCCAAATTTTAATCTTGAAAATGACCAATTATGGTGGAAAGTACTGAGGGAAAACATTTCCAACAATCCTTATTTAGAATCAGAGAAAAAAAGAAAAAATATTATAGAAAAACCTTGTCAGTTTTTTTTTAACCAGATATCTGTAAAAAAAGACTGCTGTTCAAATCATATATATATATATATATATATATATATATATATATATATATATACAGAGAGAGAGAGAGAGAGAGAGAGAGAGAGAGAGAGAGTTGTGTGTGTGTGTGTGTGTGTTATACACTGAGCCATTGTGTGTGCCAAGATGAGCAGTGTATATTTGTGAAGGGAATATGGCCGACAACTTCCCAAAATTACATTAACCGACCGGACGCCTGATGCATGTATTTTGTGTGTGTGTGTGTTGTCCTCATGTCAGTCCGAAATTGTTCCTCATTCGCTGCAGATCGTGACTTGGCTGTTTGCCATTCACACAACAGAGAATAACGCTAATATTCAGATGCCATGCCAGCAGATGGAGAATCTAGTACATCGGGGAAGCACTTGCAATGTTCGACTGATTTGCATCTATCAAGAATTACCGAATAATAATAACTAGAAAATAGTCATAAATAAGAAAATAGGGCTATATATAAAAACCTATTTGTTAAAAATGACAATTCATCTGCGTGCCATGTTAGCCTTTGACAGTCTCAAGATATACTACAGAATCTTTCAAATGACACGTGACTTGTTGACGTAATTCAAAAAGAAACAGACGCTGAAATTTATATGTTTGTTGTATATGTTGTTGTTTTTGTTTTTTTAAATTTGAAATTTAAGATCATTTAAAATTATTACTATAGAGTATAACTAAAGATTATCATAACATGGAAATTGTTGTAATTCATTATCAATACCACTGGCAGAACCTGTGACATATCACAGTATGATAATAACTAGAAAATAGTAATAAATAATAAAATAGGGCTATATAAAAAAACTATTTGTTGAAATTCATCTGCGTGCTATGTTAGCCGTTGACAGTTTCAAGATATACAACCAAACATTTTGTAAAAGTCATTTTGTTCTATTTAACCCATAGATGGAACTGTAAAAGGTTCTACCACTCCGGGTCAGAGTTCATTCTTTATGGATACTCATTTTTTTAACTGAATCTTTTTTAAAAACATATTTTTAATCTCATGATTTTCTATCTAATCCATAGATGGAACCCTAACAGGTACTACCCAGTACATTAAGACTCTCAGTCACTGCCTTCTAGCACATATATGATAAAAACGGTTAGATGTTTCCTATAAGAGCAATAGGGTTTGGACAATCATATAGGTGCTTCCTTGGGAAAGGTATGAATTCTACTCCCCCCAGCTATGGGTAAATAGTAAGGCAGACTGGGCTCTTTAACCTTGGTTAGGCAACCAGTCTAGGAGAAGGAAAACTCTGAATTCAAACATGTTAAACTCCGCTTAAGAAATTGACGTCGTGTCACATCCTGCTCGTGCGGAAGAGTTGGTAAATATATATATAGGTGCTAAGGGTTGAAGTGACTGGAGATGGGGCCTATCCATCGCCCGTCTAGCCTAAGTAAGGGCCAAAGTGGAGTGTTGCATGTCATGGACTGCTCAATCACCAGTGTTCCATCGTTAAGCATCACGGGTCTCCACCCACGGCCACAGGTGGCAACATTGGGGGCGGGGTTCTTACCTTTCTGCAGCGGTGTAGTCGGTATATTCTAAAGCCCCAGCTGACAAGCCCAGAAAGAGTATTACACGAGGAACAAAACAAATGAAAATATGGAGGTGAAAGGTTTTAATAATATTGTCCACGTTTCGGGTTAGCGAATGTGAAGGAAATTCTCATCCTGGATCGTTTATAACCGAAGTGTTGTCATGCATAATAATGACCGCTTCACTGAATAGCTAAAGGGATAACCCTAACCCTAACCCTAACCCTTTCTCTTGTCTCATTTATTCAGCTTCACTGATTCATTTCTAATTTATACATTTATGCTGCATTTTCTTTACAATTTTCCCGAATTTATCAGTTTTGCAAATCTTGTCAAATATCTAAACTCAAAATCTTTATTTAATTTTCTCAATTTATTCTCGTATCGTGCTTGCACCTACTGAATAATTACTATCATATTAGTGATCTATTTCTTAACTTATAATGAAAATTTTCCTAGATTAACAGTTAGGTTTGTTAAACCGTATCTTGTAGTGACGTTCCAGTTCTGGAACTTTGAGGAGTGTGTAACCCTTTCATCACCATTACTCTCTCAGGTGAACTCTGACCTGGCGTGTTAGTACCTGTTGTGGTATTTTATTTTATTTAGAGATAAACTCAGAGAGTATCAGGCGAGCTCAACACTACCCAGTCAAGTGTGTTTCGATACCTTCCCTACCTCAGATGCTGAATTGTCCCTCACATTACCAAAATGTTGCAAAACTTTTGACTAACCTTATTACTTGACTGCACGAAGAAAGGATTCTTCATCTGAATTAGATTCTCTCTTAGAATTATTTTATAACTGATAAACTAATTACAGGAAGAAAATTTGATCAGTATATGGGTATTATATTAACATTTATAAGTTTCCTATCACAAACAAAACCAATACGACGAACAAAATATGCTGGACGCGGCTGAAGGACGATCTCATAAGTGGCGTTCCTCGAAGACACCTACACATGAACAGACCAGTGTAGGCCGACCGTAGAATGAATATTATTGTCTGATATCCAAGTGTCTTCAACTGGCACACACACACACACACACACACACACACACACATATATATATATATATATATATATATATATATATTGGTTAGGAGGTTGATTTAGAAGGCTATCACAATGCAGGTGTAAAGAAAAAATAATGATACGGTAACAATGATGTTGTGTGTTAACCTGTATTTAATAAGAATAAAATACAGGTTAACACACAACATCATTGTTACCGCATTATTATTTTTTCTTTACACCTGCATTGTGATAGCCTTCTAAATCAACCTCCTAACCAATATATACACAATGCTTCAAGCAAATTAAAAGACTATCTATATATATATATATATATATATATATATATATATATATATATATATATATACTAAGCAGCACGAACAGGATACGACACAAGGTCAATTTTATTAGTTTAAACATTTAAAAATGTTTTTTGTAATCATTAGTGTCATTAAGTGTTTAATGGCCATTGCTGGCCTTATAGCAGAAGTGCTTATCTGGTGGAATCCTTGATAAAGAGTCCGTCCACAATGTGAATCCTTTGGTTACTAAAGTGTCCTAAGTTACTGGTAATCATATAAGTCCTTCGTGAGTATTGGTAAAAAACCCGGCAATCCTATATGTGTCCTCCAATGGTAATATTTGAATTATGAACAATATGGTAGTACTGCCAGTGATTGATTAGAAGAGTCAATCACGTGACCTTGGCCAGTCTATAAGTATAGGCGGGGACCTAGCACACACCTTATATGCAATAAAATCAAACACCACTGATCCTGGACGTTGGATAACACGTCAGATCCCTTTGCTAGAAAATGTTATATTCTATCTTCTAAATTGTTTAAGGTCACTTCTCTCTTTTTATATTCAAAGAACTGAAAACTTTGTGGAACATGATTGTGAATTTTAGTTGTTTCCGTTGGAAAATACCCCTAAGGTTTTTGGAAACAAAAAGGTGGCTAGAATTGTAAATCAAAAGAAGAATCGAACTATCTAGACAACAGCATTGTTAATAGCGACTAGAATACAGTAAACATTCTTGAGACCCGAAGAGACTTGTTGTCATTCAGCCTCATGAAAGAGACAAGCAGTTAATGCTGGTTTGAAAAACACGTAAGAAGGATATAACTTTATGGATATATCATTCTGATGACGTTGTATTGCATTTCAAACCTTATTCTTTCACACACACACACACACACACACACACACACACACACACACACACACACACACACAACACACACACACACACACGTACACACACACACACACGTGCTCACACACAATCACACATACACATACAGGTCTAAACCCACACACGCAAACACACTTCCAAATTTATATTACAAATTTTAGTGTATCTATATCTATCTATATCTATATGTCTATCTATCTATATCTATATATCTATCTATCCACCTATATCTCTCCCCCCCGCTCTCTCTCTCTCTCTCTCTCTATATATATATATATATATATATAATGTGTGTGTGTGTGTGTGTGTGTATGTATGTATATTATAATGTTTTAATATCTTTAGTTTTCAAAATGAATGCTCATAGAATTACACAGCAATTTTGTGAAAATACAAAAATGAAATTCTCTTTAATTTTCATTTCAAATTCATTCCTTCCTTCCCTCGCGTCACATTAAAACAATAGGAATTATATCGAGTGAATTTAAAAGCAAAATGGATGATTTTCGAAAAAGTGTCATGATTTCTAAAAATCCATTTCTATTATTTGACATGAATTGCAGGTGCACTTTATAGAAACAATTTCATAGCATAAACATGGAATACTAATTATTTAGGCTATTTTAGATATTTCTGAGAAATATTTTCAAGATTTTTTTTTTTTTTTTAATATATTAATCATTATCGTTTCCAATACAGCATTTATCATGGTGTATTTTTCAATTTTCCTGTGTTGTATTTTATTCTAAACGGAGTATTTCTATTATTCTGGAATAATTCTGGAACGCATTTGTTCATAACATAATACAAAATAAAATACTTTTCTATCTCATGCAGAAACCTATTCTTGGGGTATAAATCACTCCCAAACTTTATCTCAGAAAACAACAGTTTTATAGATATCTGCTTCTATAAGAATATCCACAAAATTGACTTATTTCAACTTCGTATTATTCATTTTACTATATATATATATATATATATATATATATATATATATATATATATATTAAATTTGATAGAGGAATTATATATATAATTGATAATTAAATCATATTACCACGACCAGACAACTCGGTCTCATCAGCAGTGCATACCACAATCTCCGCCACTAGAGATTGAACCAGCGGACCACAGCGTGAAGAGCGGAGACTCAACACACTGGGCCACCAGCCCATGCCACAAACGGAAAATGTCACGCTGTGGTCCGCTGGTTCAATCTCTAGTGGCGGAGATTGTGGTATGCACTGCTGATGAACCAAAGGAGGTCGAAACAGCTGTCCAGTGCTCCGGATGTCGCAAATGGTGTCTGCCGAGTTGTCTGGTCGTGGTAATATGATTCAATTATCAATTATATATATATATATATATATATATATATATATATATATATATATATATATATATAGTAATTGGTAATTGGTAATTTGCTTGAAGCATTGTTAAGTATGTTATAATAGGTTAATGAACAAAAAAATAAAAATAATAAAATAAACATACAAAAATAAAATAAAATAAAATAACATCTTTTTGTTTTTATTTTTATACGCATTGTAATTGCCTTCAAATCATTAATATATTATAATATATATATATATATAGATATATAGATATATATATATGTGTGTGTGTGTGTGTGTGTGTGTGTTCCCTAAGCTCGGTAGAACTCTCTAAATAGGTCTTTAATTGAACGGTCACCGTTTATCGTAAGACATTACTCGTCTGTTGATACAGACTTGAGTTCTCTGGTGATTCTAAACATACATCTACGGAGGTATGTATCAATTAAATGTTCGCCTCTTACTGACAGTTACCGCCGGGTGACAAAAATTCAGTCGGTTTCGCTCCCGGCAAGAAGTAGTTGTAAAGTCTATCCACACTGACGAGACGTAACCGTCAAAACACTGTGTCTGTGGATGACTATATATATGTGCGCGCGTGTGTGTGTGTGTGTGTGTGTGTGTGTGTGTGTATATATATATATATATATATGTGTGTGTGTGTGTGTGTTGTGTGTGTGTGTGTGTG
This sequence comes from Doryteuthis pealeii, assembly GCA_023376005.1. Taxonomy (NCBI): domain Eukaryota; kingdom Metazoa; phylum Mollusca; class Cephalopoda; order Myopsida; family Loliginidae; genus Doryteuthis; species Doryteuthis pealeii. The sequence continues at coordinate 1,044,282 of CM042139.1, read as the reverse complement.
TGTGTGTGTGTGTGTATAAAGGTAAAAGTATCCAGTTGATTGGTATGTTGGTGATAATTCTATTTGGGATCATCAATATCTTCTGTACATTCACAATGCATGTTCACGTTGATGCAAACTTATAGATTTATCCAAGGATTTTCAATAAATCCCTAAGAGAGCTCAGTGTATGATAATTAATAAATTAATTCTATACAGAAATATTAAAACTTTCAATAAGAAAGAAAATCTTAACAGACTGTCATTTGGATATTACACACACACACACACACACACACACACACATATATATATATATATATATATATATATATATATATATATATAAACGATGGTCGGCAGAAATGTTCATAGGTTAAAGTATCTGTTGTTGATAACTTTTTTACATATGAGATCCAAGTACTGCAACACCGATGAAAGAAGTGTGCGGACCACAAGTGGGGTTATGTTAAAAGATAAACTTAATTTTGTCACATTCCCTGACAGTATTTTGGTGAACCTATGAACTTTTCAGCCGACCCTAATGAGTTCATACCTGGGGGGAGTACATATGGATTCATACCTTTCCCAAGTGCATTAGCGCGAAGTGAAAAGTAAACCGTCTCGTGCAGGATTTGAACTTTTATCACCGATTCAAGATCCCACGAAGGTAAACATCGCGCGGAGTACAGCTAGTTTGAATTCAGTTTGAATGTATATGTTTGATTTTTTGAAAAAAATTTTTTTTTCTTTTTTTAAAAGTATATATTTTTTTTAATAATCCCATATTAGCAAACAGAGTTATGAAATACCATCATCGCGTCTGTCATTTAACTTTTTTTTTTGTTCATTAATTGCGAAACTGTTTTCAACAGTCGTATTTACAACATGAACTCCTGCAGTTAGCTGTGATTAATCAATACCTTGATTAATTCAGTGAATTTAACCCTGAGGATCCTTATGGTGAAACCCGAGTACACACTCTAATACTAAATCCGCTCTACTTACGTACTGAGCACTTTATATTTGTTATAAATCTGAATTATCCGAATAACACTTGTAGCGCAAAGTGAAAAGCAAACAGCCTCATCCAGGTGCCTATACCAATTCCCATGGTTCTTCTGAGTGAGAGATGCAACTAGGATCAAACACATTATTCTCTTCTGCTTGACAACCTCACGACACCATTACATCAGAATGGGCATGCACCTTAACCATTAGTAAGATTTAAAATCATCCAACCAAGACCAAAAAAAATATCGAGGTAAAATCTAATTTCAAGTCTGATAGAAGGTATAAGCAACAAAAAGAAAGAAAGAGAAAGTCAAGTGTAGAGATTGGTGATACATTCAAACTGATCTAATGTCGCTGTCCTATTTAAATTGTTGGCGACATTTATGGCTTCCCTTTCCCGCCTTTTGCTTTAATTGGTTCGAGTTTATTTCCATCAAGAAGCGTCTCACATTTTTTTGCTTCTCCATTTTCTTTCTCTCACCTCCATAATGGAAACTTTAATTGAATGTGTCCACCAATGCAACAGATTTAGTCTCGTGAAAGACACATCAAATGAGCAAGAATTTGAGGATTAAATTCCAACATCAGTAAACGGAAACTATTCGCTGGACATTTTCAATTTTGTTACAATGATTCAGGTCAGAAATATACAAGGTGTGCCAAAAAAGTATTGAGATTTTTTAAAATTGTTGACACACCTTGTATTCTGAAAAAATATTCATTTCAAAAGTATACGAGGTATGCCAGAAAAGTTCCAGTATGTCAGAAAACTTCGATGTGAAGGGCATCGTCCACAGCGAGTTCTTCCCACAGAGGCAGAAGATCAACCATCATGTCTCCAAAGAGATACAGCAGCGTTTGCTTCGTTCAGTGCACGAGAAGAGGTGAGAGATGTGGCAGAGCAACTCGTGGGTGCTTCACCATGACAACGCACTGAGAGTTCATGGCCCAGAAAAACATAACTGTGCTGGAGCAAGCTCCCTACTCGTCCGACCTGCCTCCATATGTTTTTTTCTTTTCCCCAAGCTCAAGGAGGTCATCAAGGGAACCCATTTTGAGGATGTGCCCGACATAAAAAGCCGTGATGACAGAGCTACGGAGAATCTCGGAAATCCTTCCAGGAGTGCATGCAAGTGTGGCAGAGAAGGATGGGAAAATGCAATAGACTCCAGTGGGTGGGGGTACTTTGTAGGGGATAACTTGTAGTTTGTAGTTTGGATTTGAAATAATTTTTTGTGACAACAGTCCTGGAACTTTTCTGACATAACTCGTATATTCGTGTTTAAGTCGATTTTTATTTTTGCAGATCAAACTTTGATTTAACGTTAATTCCAGTTCACTTCAATTTTAATTAAAGGTGAACTGACACCATATTGAGACCATACAAATTAATCTTTTAACTGAATGTAAGATTATAACTTTGATAATTTTATATCTTATTATAATGGAGATTCGGTGTCTGTAAACGATAATAATGTGTCCATTTCCGAAGTAGAATCACCATAATAAAATCATTTTTGTGTGGTCGGTTGAATAAAAGAAAAAAGAAGCTTAGAGTGGGTCCCAGTCATCTTCAGTTTTTTCTTTTTCAGAATATTATGTACTTTTCATACTTTGAATTTGCTGGGCTTAAAGTTCGTTGTAAATGAGACAGTTACATTATGTCAGGAGATTAAAGAGAGATAATCCTTTCCCTATTTCATGAGAACGTGTTACTGTGAAAGAGTTCCACTGGCAAGGGAGGTAATTGTCTTTTCTAATCTATGTTTTTTTTTTTTTTTTAGATAATTGTATCCTTTTTTTTTTTAATCATCATCCCCGGCAGAGGATCGAACTCTCTGTAATAGATCTACGAAACCAACTACTCATTTCTCTTTAATGGAATAATAATCACAACTTTTTTGTCTGTCATTGTCTAACTGTAATGAGAATGGAACTGGAAAAGAAGGAAAAGCTTATAAATGATTGATATATCCAGGAGGAGATTGAAAATATTAGATCCAGTGGATTTGCAACAGATTGGTTCCAGTATTCTCTATAAACCCCAATCATACCTTGATGAGTCAGATTAATAATAGCCATAAGGATTAAATAAAGTTCAGATTATCTACTGTTCAAAGAAAAAAAGGCAAAGAAAGGTTTCGGGATCTGTCATGGGACAACTTACGATACCCCGGAATAATATTTCTAATGTATATGGTTATACGATACTAGACAAAATGTAATCCGTTAGGTAGATGTTGGTAGATAATTCGGATTAGGGAAAAGTCAGTTTGCAAAGGGAATTAAACTTTTTTGAATAAATAATGAAAAAAAAAAAAAAAACAACAACATTGAAATCATTTTGTAATATTTCTAAGAAAGGGTACGTTTGACCTAATTTAAGCTATGAGCTAGCTACTTCTGAAACGTAACATACAAATATATTTCACACTCTCATAATAAGTCGCAGGGAAACTAACCTATAAAACGAGGAGATAATCAAGATATACATAGATAGGGGAAAAGTGACAGGTAGAATGTGCAGTAAGAGACGGGTTATTTTTTTTTTACTTAATCACAAATTACGACTAATTAGGACCAATTAAAATAGATTTTTTTCAAACATAACTCAATCCTAGAACCAAGGAATATTTTGATATGAATTATGTGTCATTAAACTAAATAGGAAAAAGGCCTTTAGCAAGTAATTATTGATTCACTCAGCTTTAGTATAATCATAGATTATATAGCTGCCCTGCTGCCTAAACTCAGCCTTCCAAGATATTATAAAACTCAACTTAGTTTTGCAAAAAAGCGAGAGAATCCCTCGCTCAACTAGTTATGGTCTACTGCATTAGTTTAAGAAGGATCTCTTAACTTAATTGCAATTAAGTAATTACTTAGATAATCATAAAAATGTCACCCAAACTGTCGGAGTAGACGATTGAAATTACTCGTCAGGGACTCCGAGATTATTTGGCTCAAAACTCTCATGCAGCAAGAGGAATAATTTCCCGTTAAAATGATATTGCCTTTGAGAATTTGAGGGTGATTACTAACGACCATAAATTACTTTTTTAAAAAAGTGGCGATTATCTGGGCGGGAACTTTGATTAAAAATGCCAGAGGGGAGCACCAATATAATTCAGCTGAAAAACAAGTCTTCTTTCTCTTATATATATATATATATATATATATATATATATATATATATGTGTGTGTGTGTGTGTGTGTGTGTGTGTGTAATATACCAAACTTGTTGGTAAATCCTCGTGGTGAGAAAAAAAACAGCAAATAGTTTGATTGTAAAAAATATACTACCAAACCTCACCCGGGTAGAAAATTTTTTTTGAAAAAAGAAAAGACCAAGATAATTGTACCAACCAAAAATAATCTATTGGTACAATATTTGGCAAAAAAATATATATATATATATATATATATATATATATATATATTCATACAAAACCGCCAGAAAACAAAAGCTAATAAGTAAAAAGTGCTCAATACCTAAGTAGAGCAAATAATAAAGATAAATCTAATGAGTCAGATAAACCTACTAAAAGTTTCGCTTAGTGCTCTTCAGGGCTAAGATTGACTCTATATATAAATAGTAGAGCAGACGAGTTTAGGATAACGTTGAATTAAAACCTGTTAAACTTCGGTGAAGAAACCGACCTTGTGTCATATCCTGTTCGTGTTGGGAATGTTGTAAATATGTATATATTTGGTAATTGTCATTTTTCTGCCAAAGCAATCATCAAACCAGTAGACTCCCATGTGGTATCCCTTTATCTTTTATGAAATGTAAGTTCTATCGCCGATATTGAGCATTGTTTATCTATACATATATAAAGGAGAGTTGTGTGCATGCATGTCCGGATGAAATTTTGTAAATAAAACAATTAACGACGACACAAACAAATAGGCATGTTTACTTTAGCCTTGATTAGGCAACCTATCTAGAAGAAGAAAAACTCTGAATTCCAATCAGTTTAACCTCGCTAAAGAAATTGACCTTATGTAACATCCTGCTCGTACATAGGGACTGGTAAATATATAGTTCATTGTAGATTTGATCCTATATATCTTTTTATATTCCGAAGAGTGATTTCTATCTTAACAACCTTAGAGATTCTTGCTTAACAGTGAAAACTAATTTGCATAATCAGCTTTTAAAATGAAATTGTTAGAAATAACAATGTTTTTGTTTTTCATTTCCATTGAGGTTTTTATAAATAAATGATTGTTTTGTTGATAGTCATTCTAATTAAATTGTTTACTTATCGAGATAAACGTCATTTTCTGTCTGGAACAGAAAACAACTTTGATATTTAGATAACAACTTGAATGTATAAACAGAAAAAGAAGAAAAAAACTATTGTTCATTAGATTGTAATCTAATTACATAATTTGTTTTATTTATCAATGAATTTAGAAATTGATTTTGCTAATTTGAAATATATGAAGGCCTTTTTAAGCATAACAAAAAACAGCTTGCAGAAAATGTATTTTTCCACATTTTATATATTAATAACAGGATCTGTGGATATACCTCAGTATAATAATATTACGTAATATGAAGTAAATGTCTTATTAACTCTCCCCCCTCTCTCTCTCACACACACACACACACACACACACACACACTCTCTCTCTCTCTCTCTCTCTCTCTCTCTCTCTCTATCTCTATCTCTCTCTCTCTACCTGAGAGGATGATACCCAACAAAAAGAGCGAAATCCAATTTGAGCGATTGGTCTATTTTCAGTCTCTTTTTGTCCAAAATGGATTTCATTAAATTAGTTGGAAAATCATGGAGAAATACCAGGACCTGTGGATATAATACAGTATGATATTTCATTATTACAACGTTTGATATCTTTACGTAAGAGCTATTGCAAATAGTTCAATATGTAAAAACTTTGAAATAATCTTGATTTAAATCTCCCTAGTTTTAACTTTTCATTCTATTTGATTAATATATATATATATATATATATATATATATATATATATGTATGTGTGTGTGTGTGTGTGTGTGTGTGTGTGTGTGTGTGTGTTTATATGATGTGTGCCCCTTTGGGTTTTTTATTTTTGAAATTAATTTTCTTGGAAAAATTAAATGTTCTATTTTCTCAAAAGGTATTTCATATACTTTTTAAAGTAACTGATACTAATTAAAAAGGGCAAAACATATGGTATTCCGTCATCCAGTAAGTAAATAAAAAGAAAAACATAATATTAATATTGATTAAGAAATCTTTTAAGTTACGAATGTAAAAAATATTCTAAAAGTTTTAGTTTTTCATTTCTTTTATGATTTACGAACCCCAAGGGAATGAAATAAACGTTCTTAGCCAAAAAAAAAAAAAAAATATATATATATATTTCATTAATCCAGAGATTTATATACTGAAATAAATTTAAAATTAGCTTTATTAATAATTTCAGATACTTTTCCTCGGTTTGATAATTACAAAAAAAAAAAAAAAAAAAGACGAAAATTTTAATCGCTGGAAAGATTAACTGAGTGGAAGGAGGACGTGATCAAATCTGAATTCAAGTTTCACTTGACTCACCAGACTTTTTAGTCTTAGTTTCAATATATTTGCAGAATGAAAAACGTAGGAGGATTCAACCGTTTGATGCAATTTTTAGTTCGGTATAAATTCCTACATTTGCATTCATTAACAAATAAACAATGTTTATAATAATAATAATAATAATAATAATAATAATAATAATAATAATAATAATAAATTGCTGCACAAAATAATGCCATAAGACAAACTATATCAAAGCGAAAATTGATAAGACCCAACAAAATAGTAAATGTAGACTTTGTGGTAATATACTCTGCGAATGTAGCAAACTAGCACAACGAGAATACAAAACTAGACACGACTGGGTTGGGAAGTGATCCACTGGGAATTATGCAAAAAATTAAATTTTGACCATATAACAAAATGGTATATGCATAAACCAGAATCTGTTCTTGAGAACGAAAGGAAAAAATTCTCTGGGACTTTGAAATAAAAACGGATCACCTTATCCCAGCAAGAAGACCAGACCTAGTGTTGATAAACAAAAAAGAAAGAACTTGTCAATTGGTGGATTTTGTAGTTCCAGCAGATCTCAGGGTGAAGCTAAAGAAAATGAAAAATCGAGAAATATATGGACCTTGCCATGTTATGGAATATGAAAGTCAAAGTGATACCAATTGTAGTTGGTGCACTTGGAACGGTCCCAAAAGGATTGGAAAAGGGTGTGGAAAGTTTGGAAATCAGAGGAAGGATTGAAACCACTCCACTGCTGCAATCTGCCAGAATACTCAGAAGAGTCCTGGAGACCCGAGGAGACTTGCTGTCACTCAGACTCCAGTGAAAGACCATCAGCTAATGCTGATGTGAAAACTCAAAAGGAGTAAATAATAATACTAATTACAATGATATTGAAGAAGAATAGATTGGATAAAAAAAGCTGAAATCTATATATATATATATATATATATATATATATATATATATATAATATATGCTTTGATAGATCTTTATTTGCGCATTTACAAATAAACAAGCAATAGAATATTAATGTATACGCTCCCTCATTCTCTCTGTCTGTCTGTCTCTCGCTTTCTTCTTTCTTTCTTTCTTTCTTTCTTTCTCTCTCTCTCTCTCTCTCTCTCTCGCTCTCTCTTGCTTTCTTTTACACACACGCACCCATGCATATATATATATATATATATATATATATATATATATATAATATTTGAGATAAGGTAGTGGCGTGGAGTCAATACCTGGTAACTGACAGTTTCTCGCCAAAGCGATCTTCAGACCATAGCACCCATATATATATATATATATAATATATATATATATATATATATATATATTAACAATGTTAAATAAAATATAGGAATTCTTCGAAATTTCAACCGTATCAGTACTATTGTATAGTTGTATCAGTTTGACGATTGGCGTTTTGAAATTATCTTTTTGGAATAATTAAATGTCTTACTCTCACAAACTTAATTTTTTTAAATAATTAATAAGTAAAAATGAAACCCTTATGTTATCACATCTTTCAAGTAAATCAATGAAAATAAATCACTATATGAATATGATTAAATAAATATTTAGCCGTGTCAGTACTATTGTATATTTGCATCAGTTGGACTATAAAGAGACGCATCGAGATAAAAGCTATATATGAACTACTTAAGGATGTTGTACGATGTTTTGAATGAATCCTTGAAGCAGCTCCCTACTGTGCGGCCACTTATATTCCATATCACAAGCAACGTTCTGTTACGATTCTTGTTGCCATTTTTGAGTCTCCTATTGGTAAATTCAATGGTAGAAAAGGTTGTAGTCTCAATAGTAGAAAGAGTTTACTTGTAGTAGAGTGTCCAGTTGTAGTCCTTCTTGTATTCTCTACTTAGCGACTTATTTCAGACAACGACCTTAAATGCATTCTATGTCCTTTTTTCATTGGTCAATGCCAACCCCTGATGTTGATAAAGTTCATAAATATAAGTGGCAATTTCTTGTACATCTTATACCTCTAAATAATCCAACACACTCTCCTATGGATTCCTACACATGGACACACTAGTTTTAACTGTCCAGCGAACATTTACATTCATCAGCTATTTGCGGACACTGAATGCCATCTAGAGGCCTTGCCAAATAGCGATGACCAATAGGGATGGGTGTGAGTGTGAGTCAAGGGAATTTTTGCTTTCGGGATGCGATGATGATCATGATGATGATCATGATGATGATGGTATAAAATACAAGCCAAAGTAACTGAGAAGAAAATATTTGGACATAGTGATTTCATAATTTTGGTAATTACTAGCAGAACTTATCAAATTCAAATTGTAAAATAGTCATTATTAAAAATAAAGCATTTAGAGTCTCTTTTATTAATGTTTAGGATAATCATTTATACGCAGTTGTTATTCATAATTCATACGCATTGTAAGACGATCATTATTAAAAAGTAAATGATATATACTAAAATCTAGGATAATTATTCATAAGCAGTACTTGTATTACATACGGATTTTAAAATGCTTTTTATTAGATATTTATAAATATTTATGAATAATTGGCTAATTCGTTTACTTAATTATGTTTAATTATTCTAATTGGAATTCACTAGATATGAAACAGTTGATTAAATATATTAAATTTGAATTAATTTCTGTTTAAATTTTAAACTAAATGCAAACATAAAGAAATAAAACTAATTTGAAGAATTTCATTTTATTGTTATCCGTACAAGGTTTCGGCTGATGTACCCTCCGGCCTTCTTGACGAGTCAGACAAGAAATAACTGAATATATATATATATATATATATCATATATATATATTAAATGTAAGTAAAGTAAAGTCGTCGGGTTGGCCATGATTCGGTATCAGCCAGTCAGCGAGGGATTCTATCTCCTTTTCAATAGCGCTAGACCAAGGAGATTGTTTTGGCATCTGAGGTGGAGCGCCACACCTACCATCAGTTCCTTACTTTACTGCACAGATCCCTGTGCTACTCATGCGCTGAGTTGGCGAGGACCGGTATCGAACTAGGAACCATGTGGTTTCTAGCCGAACGCTCTACCGACTGAGCTAACCCGGCCCATATATCATATATATATATATATATTAAAAGTATATATATTGTACATACATATTATATAGTTGTAGAAAATTTATTCTCTCTACCACGGTTTCGGTGTTCAAAGTACATCTTCCCCAGGAGAACTAAGGGAATTCACGTAGCTAATTTTATATACTCGTCCGGTTTAAGATTATTTTTATTCTATGTCTTCTAAAAGTAAAAAAAATTGTCTCTAAAATTCTGTCCTTTGCAGTTAGTGTTTAATCTACCATATGTTGATAGACCAAAGTAATTTATGATACTATCTATCTGTTACTACTCTCTTTTTTTTTTTTCATTGCTCATTTTATGTACTTCTTAATTTTTTGTACTCTTGATATTCCCTTCCTCTGATAAATCTATTGAGCCAGTTTTTTTTATTTTTCATTATTTTTTTATATATATATAATATCTATATTAATCTTAGTAATACATTAATGCGTTACGTAATTCATGCCTGCATTTCCCTAGGAATTCGTTCTTTTTATTCACTAATTCTTTCTTATTTGGGAATCTAATTATCTCTAACTTTTCTTGTAAACACAAGAAACATGGATCAGTTAAACTTCGGCAAATATTTGATCTCTTTAGTATTTCCAATTTGATAATAGGTGTTATATTTTGAGGCTTTAAATTCCAAGAATATAAAAGTAGCTACGTGAATTCCCTTAGTTCTCCTGAGGAAGTGTACTTTGAACACCGAAACCATGGTAGAGAGAATAACTTTTCTACAACTATTAATGCTCTATATTTTACAAGATATATTGAACCCTTTTGGATTAACTACTTATGCTACTACTATGAAAATATGGTTGTAACTTGTTGATGAATATATTATCTCTCTCTCTCTCTCTCTCTCTCTCTATATATATATATATATATATATATATATATATATATATATATATATACATATATTCAACTATAAAGTGTATCTAAATATAATATTTACAATTATAAAATAGAATTATTGTTTTTTAACATAATACAAGAAGTGGCTACCCAGCATCGACTGGAGAGAGAAAGAAAACCTTGGTGGTATTGATTTGTTTATTTTGAGATTTACATATATTGGATATTTCTAAGCATAATTTCAATGCTGTTTCTATGTATATTTTAATTTCTAAATATATAAGACAAGTCTTCGTAATTTTTGCACCAAACACAAGAACCATTGATATGCACATAGATTTACTTTGGCATTAATCGTTTTATAGTATTAATCTTTTCATAGTATCATCCGGAGATACATATATACATACATACCAACTGTCCTTTATATAAGTATAGATTAGACAAAGATAGATTTGAAATTGTGTAGCCAATTGCATCAGGTGAAATGCTTTGTAGTCAAGTAGACAGTAAATCCCAAACATTTATAAACAAGAAAAAATTAAATAGAATTAAGAAGTTGGGAAAACAAAATATAATTTTATTTCATAAAAGTTGTCTTTATCCGTTTTTTATTCAAACAAATAAACAACAAATAATCTTCTACATTTATCATTTAAATCTATATTACAAATTAATGAATACGAAACTGCGGCTATAAAAAACTATGGCTTTATCTTGTGGACTGGAAGTCAACGTCTATATATTAATACATGTGTTCCTTTATCTTTTAACCGTTTACATCTTGAAACACTCTCTGGTTAAAATTGAGACCGTCCAAATCATCAGAGATTAAATGCAAAAATATATATCCTGATTATCTGTTGTTGCTTTTCCACAGAATTCTATATTTTATGGATGTAATCACCACAGCTAAATAATCGACCATTCTGTTTTCATTACAAAGAACGAAATTGAAAAAAGGACATGCGATACAGAAATAATATAACAAGAAAGAAAGAAAGAAAGAAAGAAAGAAATAGAGTATGTGAAAGATAAGATAGAAATAGACGATGTGCACGCGGAAGCAGTTAAGCTAATCAGTTTCAATCGAATATAATGAAAAGAAGAAACTAAAGAAAGAAAGAAAGAAAGAAAGAAAGAAAGAAAAAAGAGTGAGAGAGAGTGAAATCAAGATTATTATACGTTTCTACATATTGAACTATATAGCAATATCTCTTAAGTAAACATATCAAACGTTATAATGATTAAACTATCCTACTGTGCTATATCCACAGGTCCTGTTAGTTCTCCATGATTTCACAGATGATTTAATGAAATCCATTTTGGACAAAAAAGACTCGACTGAAAATAGACGAATCGCTCAAATTGGATTTCGCTCTTTTTGTTGGGTATCATCCTTTCAGGATAGAGAGAAACAGAGAGAGAGAGAGAGAGAGACAGACAGACAGACAGAGAGACAGACAGAGACAGAGAAAGGGGGGAGAGAGAGAGGGGGGTTAATAAGACATTTAGTTCATATTATGTAAATGGCAGTGATGGTTATATTATACTAGGGGAAATATTGACACGCAAGGCGATTAACCTGATCAGCGAAGTTGCAGACGGATTCAATTAGATGTGAGAGGGACGGAAAGAGAGACAGAGAGACAGAGAGACAAAGGGACAAAGGGACAGAGACAGAGAGACAGAGAGAAGAGAGACAGAGAGGAAGGAGAGAGAGAGAGAGAGAGAAATGAAAACTATTGATGTCTATAAATAAATGTAAGCAGATAATGTGGATTTAGCTGGCTATAAATAAAAAGCTACTTCCGATGAGTGAGATATTTCGATGTGGCCGATTCTGAGAAGCTTTCACCATACATAGATATAAAAGGTAAACTGGGATTAAGAGATTGATAGATATTATTATACTCATATATATATATATATATATAATATATATATATATATTTAGAGAGAGAGAGAGAGAGAGAGAGAGAGAGAGAGAGAGAGAGAGAGATGGATAGATATAAAATGACTCACACAGATAAATAGATAGATGTATAGAATTAGACTGATATATATACAGCAAAATAGATATCAGACTGTGAGAGATAGATATTGTTAAACTCAAACAGATAGATAGACTGATAGACAGACATGTAGCTAAATAGATATTTAACAGATATATATATATATATATATATATATATATACGGAAGGTTGCCAACATATATATATATATATATATATATATATATATATATATATATATATATTAAGGCTCAAACATTTTGCTTGTTTTTACATCATTACTTTTGTATGAATCAATATTATTATATTAAGCCCTGTTGATGGTTTTTATCATAACCGAAACACTTTAGCGTCGGCTATATGTAAGTCTATTTTGACTTTATTTTTTTTTTAACTATATACTTCTTTACAATGTCGGATTTCATATCCATTTTTTATCTCATATATATATATATATATATATAATATATATATATATATATATATATATATATATATATATATATTATTGACTGATATCAACATAGTGTATTGAGCACTTTGTGTGCCGGGAGTTTTTTTACACTGCCAGAATTTTAAAATTAATTGATACATATATAGCTCAGTCGGTAGTGTGTTCGTCTAGGAATCACAAGGATCTTGGTTCGATACCGCCCCTCGTCAACTCAGCGTATAAGTAGCACAGGGATCTGTGCGGTAAAGTGGGGAACTGATGGTAAACCTCAGATGCTAAAATAATATCCTTAGTCTAGCGCTAGTGAAAAATGGATAGACTACCTCGCTGTTTGGCTAACACCGACATTAGGCTGTACCGACGACTTATATATATATATATATCTTATTATAATGGAGATTGTGTGTTTTCTGTCTGTAACCGAAACTATATTACTACTCAAGTCACAATTCCCTTAGTTATTTACGTCACATTCTCCATGATTCTATTTCTATTTAAACCTCAATTAATAATAAAACTGTTTGACATTAATACTGTTGCCTTACCTAAATACTAATAACTTGCAATTGTATTTATATATACAAAAATACCAGTTTTCAGTGTAAACGTAAAGCTAATTTGCATATTGATATTAAAAAACTGATTTTAATAAAAATGTGCTTGGTATTATTGATTTCTAATTGTTTGGTTTTATCTTAATGAATATGAGTAAAAATCTTCAATAAATCCTAAAGAAATTCATTAACAAGAAGAAATAACTGTAATTTTATTCTTTACTTCCTATTTAACTAAATAGTTAAATTAGGAAAATTTAGCATTGAAAAACGGAAGTGATGAAAGAGTAAGTTTCAGTTGTTCTATTTTCCGATTATACCCCTCTGTTTCAAATCTTTTTATTTGAATTCTTAATTAATTTCATTAGCCTTTCTGATTTAATCTAATATTTTATAACATTTAAACTTAAATACTTGCACCCGGAGGGTGCATATATTTGCTAGTATATATAATGATGAATATTGCGTTTCTAATCTCTTTTCTCTCAAAGGTTTATGAAAGACTAACTATTCCTTTTCTAGTCTGTGCTATTAGGGTCACGTGGTTTGCTGTCCGACTTTTTGATTAATTGTCTGGTTGTCTTTGATGTTGTTTTTTTTTCTCTGTTGATTCTACGTTCCCTTCGAAGTAATGAATAACAACGATTTCTTTACTTGAACTAGCAAATATATGCACCCTCCGGGTGCAAGTATTTAAGCTTTAATGTAATGAAATATCGTATTAAATTAGAGGCAGACAAAAAGATATGTAACAGAGTGGGGGTATAATAGAAAAATAGAAATGAAACTTACTCTTCCATCACTCCCGTCTTTCATTGCTGAATTTTACTTATTTAACAATTTAGTTAAATTAGGAAATAAAGAATAAAATGACAGTTATTTTTTCTTGTTAATGGATTTCATTTAAGATTCATTGAAGAGATTTTTGCTTATATTCATTAAAATAAAACCAAACAGTTAGAAATCAATAATACTAAGCACATATTTAATAAAATCACATTTTAATATCAATATGCAAATTAGCCTTCCCGTTCACACTGTAAACCGTTATTTTGTTGTATATATAAATACAATAGCATGTTAATAGTTTGTAGATATGGTCAACAGTCTTAATGATGTAAAATAATTTTATTAATAATTGAAGTTTAAATTAAAAATAAAATCATGGAGAATGTGGTATAAATAACAAAAGGAATTGTGACTTGATTAGTAATATAGTTTCGGTTACAGACAGACAAACCCACAATCTCCATTATAATAAGATGTTAAATACTTTCATTAAAATAAAATAAATCTCATTGCAACAAGTGAATTTTTTAAGGTAATTAAATGCAACTGAGGCTTTATTTATGCAAATGAAATAACGTTACGGTTGGATAGTTGGGTTATCAGCTTATAACTATGGACACCCTCTACCCCCTTCCGGGGGTGCGTGGTGTAATGGTTATAATCGTGAGAAATGGTTCGTCGACCCGATTTCAAATCCTACACAAGGCTGTTTGCATTTTTACATAGCGCTAATACCCTTGAGAATGGTATAAATCCATATATTCTCCCCCCAGTTATGGGTAAAATAGTAGGGTATACTAGGCTCTTTAACCGGGCTAGGTAACCAGTCTAGAAGAAAGAAAACTCCGAATTTGAAAATCCTGATGTCAGTCGTTGATTGGGTTATGGCATTCCTTGTGCACAATTTCTTTCCTATCGACTGTGCCAAAAAGTGCGGAATGGTCCAACACAAACCTTCACCACTATAAATAAAACCACTGTGTAGGTTTTTTATTGGATGAGTCCTCATGTCGAAATCGACAATGGAGTCGACCACCTCTCCCTACTTACAATGTATCATCCTCAGAACTGTGTTTTGATAAAGTTTCCGATGGATATTGCGTGTACTACGAGATTGTACGAGATTGTACGAGATTTGAAAGTCAGACATTGACAAGATTAATCTGCATGAAGAACTCGTGACAAGCCACAACAATATTCGGTGGTGAAGTTGACCGCACTGAGTAACTCTAACTCATCTTAGAGTTCAACAAGTGCAACATATTCAGATAGAGACATCTTAACTGAAATATGGAGTAACATCCATCGTCGTAGAAAATGAACTCGACGTTTCAAATTCTGGACGAGGCTGTTTACATTCCTCCAAATATGCTATGAGTAAATAGAAGGAAAGGCAAGATAGACTTTAATATAGACATTGTTAATAAATAAGATGCTAATTAAGATTAAATAATGACTATTTCATAATCGTTGAGAATATAACTTAAATAACTAAGGAAATTGTGACGTTAATGGTGACGTAATTTCGATTACAGACAGTTACATATTCTCAATTACAACAAGATGTCGTTGTTTTTTTGTTTTTTTTATTGTTGTTTTTTGTTTGTTTGTTTCGCTTTACACATTGTTGAACGAAAACGATTGGTGTTTATGTTGTAAAACTAAACTTTCTTTTTTTCTTTTTTTTCTAGTTTATAACCTCCGAAAGTTTCTTAGAATACGTGGTTAGTTAACTATTTAATCGTCGATCTTGATTTCCCCTTAGTTGCTGGTATTCGACACCGACGGACTGATCAACAACCAACGGATTCTACTTAACACTAAGGAATACAACGGAGCTCCATTGTAAAGTGCTCACCTAAAAATGGCCACAAAAATCGTAACATTCATAACCCCAGAAAGTCTGTTTTTGAAAATGAGATATTTATTGAAGCATTTTTTTTTTGTGGATTATTCAGTCGATAGATCTCATTGTTGGGTTTTTTTTGTCCATTCTACGGTCTTCTTCGGAAAAAAATGTAGATGAAATCATACTACAAAAATGTTTGCATCGATGTATTTCCCCAACTCTGTTTTCTGATAATCAAATATATATTTAACAACCCCTTTACATGGACAGGATGTGACACAAGGTCAATTTCCTAAGCGTAGTTTAACGAGTTTATTTCCTATGACTCTCTAACCTCCATTAAAATACCCAACCCGTTCACCACGGGCAGAGTTGACACAATGTTACAATCATAAGGCATCCAGTGAGGATCGAACTCGCTTTTGAGTAATAATGGATCTGTGAGACTAGCTTGCTAACAATTAACCATAACGGGACACCTGATGATCATATAGGCGTGAAATCGACAGTTCCGTACTGCGTTGACTCAGGTGTCTACGCAATTGAAAACTAGACCAATATATGCTCTATCACCGATATTGAGTAATCTCTATTTATGAATATGGCAAACTATATAAAAATTATATTGACACAAACACACACACACACACTCATACACATACACACACATATATATATATGGGGGGTGCGTGTGTCTGTTGAAAATAGAGGAAAAAGCGGATAAAACAACACAACAACTAAATTTAAATGATATTTCGCGGTATTATGCGAAGTTTTGTCAAATTTATTCTGAAGACGAGATTTATTTCAGCAGTCTACTTTTATGCTTAAAAGTTATTTTTGTAGTGGGCAGAAGATGAGGTGGGGGGGGGCTACTGAATGATGAGATGTGAAGTGAAAGGATATTTTAAATTTAGTTGTGTTGTTTTATCCGATTGTTCCTCTGTTTTCAACCAGATTTAGTCAGATTTACTCAATCCTTTACTCCTCATATATATATATATATATATATATGTGTGTGTGTGTGTGTGTGTGTGTTTGTGTGTGTGTATGTGGTAAATAGAGGGAAAAATGTGGACAAAGGAATAACTCAGACAAGTAGATGTAGGAGATATATTTCGCTGTGCATTGAGCACCGCTTCTTTAGTCTTTTATTTGAAGATTTGTGCATCATACATGTCTTCCCATCCTTCTGACTTCATCACCAAATTCACCTCTCACCTGTTCTTTTTCTCTTCTATAAAACACATGTATGATGCACCAATGTTCAAATAAAAGACTGAAGAAGCCGTGATCAGTTCACAGCAAAATATATCTCCAACATCTACTAGTCTAAGTTGTTCGTTTGTCCACATTTTTCCCTCTATTCTTTCTGTCGGATTTACTTTAAACCTCATATATATATATATATATATATATATATATATATATATATAATATGTATGTATATATTTCAATGTGTATGATTGATACGATTACATTTGCAGGGACAGTAGTGGTTCAGTAGTGATCCAATGTACAGTATTATTAGAAGAGTGCTCAATATCTGTGATAGAGCGTTAATAAATAAAAAAATATTTTAGTATATATTCCTTTGCATGTGAACAATTCTGCTAGTCTCTGGTCGATATAAATTTATCATAGTCAAATAATGGTTTGTTAGGTTTTTCTTTCTTTGAAAGTTATATATATATATATATATGTGTGTGTGTGTGTGTGTGTGTGTGTGTGTGTGTGTGTGTGTTAATGTGTGTTTGTGTGTGATATAGTTCATTTCTTTAAATACAACTAATTAGTTTGAAAAATCTTTTCAAGATCTTAGACAGCTCTACATTGTTAGCAAGCGGATTCAACCAATAAAAATGCTCGGATTATTTAAGACGAATATCCGACAATGAGTACACATAAAACAAACAAACAAACAAACAAAAAATGATGAGAGGATTTTCGTCTGAAGATTCTAAGCAATGATTTAGAAAGCGTTGCTTGGCAACCATGTTTTGTCTGTACATTGGTATTAAAGCCTTTTCGATAATTTCTTGTTACGTGGGAATGAAAATAAAAAACCTGCAAAGAAGACAACGCTATCTTGACGCCTTCATTAGGACACGTATTGTTTGTCTAGACGGTCTTTCCATGGAATTAGAAATGCCACTGGTCGTGTACACCAACCGGATATAAATTGAGTAAAGACCAACGTCTGAATGTAGAAGTTTGCAAACTCAAGCGTGAATCTTGTTATTCACATCTCTTTGCTAATAATAATTCGGTTCATGTCCAGTAATACTTAATATATTGTCATTTGAGATCGTCATTTTCATCGTTATCTAATAAACTATTTATCAGATGACCATAAACTTGGATATAAACTTAGCATAACCACTGGCTTATATATATTTACCAATCCCTCCGCACGAGCAGGATGCGACACAAGGTCAATTTCTTAAGCGGAGTTTAATACGTTTGAATTTAGAGTTTTCCTTCTCCTGGACCGGTTGCCTAACCAAGGTTAAAGAGCCCAGTCTACCCTACTATTTATCCATAGCTGGAGCGAGAGTAGGATTAATACCTTTCCCAAGGGTATTAGCGCTAAGTGAAATGCAATTACCACGTCCAGGATTTGAACTCGGGGCGACGAGTCCATTTCCCATGACTTTAACCATTACACCACGCGCTTCCTAAACTGGCTTATATGTTTACAAAATAAGGCACTTCCTGTAGTATAATGGTTAGCAAGCTAGCTTAGCAGACCATTGTTAGTGAGTTCGATTCTTACTGTGTGCCCCATAATAATATTCACAGAATATTCTACGTTTATATTTTCCACTTTTACTTCAGTTAGGTTTGTTTTGTTTTGCGGCATGTCATCCTCGGTGGGTCATTTAATGCCGACCAAGTTTTGGATTCGTAGCGATAGTTTGGTAGAAAACAAAATATGTATATGTATAGATTTTAACTATTGTTCAATTATTCATATTTTTCGTACAATTCCACTTCTTTTAGGAAATGTAAAATCCTGGATGGTCTTATTTTCATGAAAAAAAATTTTTTTTCAAATTACTTGCTTGGTAGTATTTTGCTCGCACTAGATCAGTCTACACACTCTAGCAGTCTATGTTTCACTGTAGATCTCTCTTGGCATGTACTGCATATTGGGGATTCTGTGTTCTCTAGTAAATGATAATAGGGGATGTCGATGTGGCCTATGTGAAGGCGGGTCAACACAACCTGTCCTCTTCTATTTCTGTTATATTTTAAGTTCCATTCTCCAAAGGTAGGTTTAATGTCATGAAGTTTGTTATTAATTTGTGCATTCCAATGATTTTGCCATTTTTTAATGATCATTTTTTCACAACTGTCATTTGAGATCGTGATTTTATCTAATAAAGTATTTATCAGAAGATCGCAACGTGGGATAGCCTATTGGTTAGAGTAGTGGGCTTTGTCTGATATTTGTTATTAAACACAAAAACAATAACCTAATCACGGTTACTCGGAATGAATAATGACCTTTTAATTATTTTAAAATAAAAATGATTACTTTAATAATGTTAATCACTTTTGATCGCCAGCGAAAACCAAGAAAACTTGAAAATTTAGTTCCAGAATTAAATAACCCATAAAGAGTTGGCGTCCAACGAACAAGTGCGAACAAAACCAAACCCTTTTGAGAACTAGAATATGAAAAAATCTCTCTGCCTGCCCATCTTTCTCTCTCTCTCTCTCTCTCTCTCTCTATATATATATATATATATATATATATATATATATATATATATATGTGTGTGTGTGTGTGTGTGATTGTGTGTGTTTAGGGGATTGTGTGTGTGTGTGTATGTTTGTGTGTGTGTGTGTATATATTTATTTATAGACATATTCATCGGAAGTTATAAATGAATAGACGGCGAATATTTTTGAATTCCTACCAAAATTCTCCATCATGTTTTGTCCTTGGAATTTGTCTTGGAATGGCATTAAATCCATGGAACTATTTCATTTAGCAAAGCAAGACAGTCTTTTAAAATGTGGTGCCCGTGCAGGTTTATATCAGATGCCAAACATGTCATTTATTCTGGGAGATTATAGCCGAGTTTCGATAAATCTGCGAAGACGTTAAAATGAGGCGACTTCTCTAATTTCGCGGAGGAAATAATTTACCCAGTGTTTCAATATTCTCTGAATATGAGTTTTCTATTTTAATGTGAATATTCTTTTAGGCGTTGCAAATCTACATTTGTTTTTGTTTTGTTTTATCTTTTAAAAAATGAATTTTAAGTTGTTCGAAAACAAGTTTCTCTCTCTCTCTCTCTCTCTCTCTCTCTCTCTCTCTTCTCTCTCTTTCTGTCTCTCTCTCTCTTCTGTCTCTCGTCTACTTTCTCTACTTTCTCTCTCCCTCTTTCTCTACTTTCTCTCTTCCTCGTCTACTCTCTCTCTTTCTCTTTACTCTCTCTCTCTCTTGTCTACTTTCTTTCTCTCTCTCTCTCGTCTACTTCTTTCTCTCTCTCTCTCTCTCTCTTGTCTACTTTCTCTCTCTCTCTCTACATTCTTTCTCTCTCTCTCTCTCCTCTCTCGTCTACTTTCTTTCTCTCTCTCTCTCTCTCTCTCTTGTCTACTTTCTTTCTCTCTTCTCTCTCTCTCTCTCTCTCTCTCTCTCTACTCTCTTTCTCTCTCTCTCTTTCTCTCTCTCGTCTACTTTCTCTACTTTCTCTCTCCCTCTTCCTCGTCTACTTTCTCTCTCTCTCGTCTACTTTTTTCTCTCTCTTTCTTGTCTCTTTCTCTCTCTCTCTCTCTCTCTCTCTTGTCTACTTCTCTCTCTCTCTCTCTCTCTCTACTTTCTTTCTCTCTCTCTCTCTTGTCTACTTTCTTTCTCTTCTCTCTCTCTCTCTCTCGTCTACTTTCTCTCTCTCTCTACTTTCTTTCTCTCTTTCTCTCTTCTCTCTCTTGTCTACTTTCTCTCTCTCTCTCTACTTTCTTCTCTCTCTCTCTCTCTCTCTCTCGTCTACTTTCTTTCTCTCTCTCTCTCTCTCTTGTCTACTTTCTTTCTCTCTTTCTCTCTCTCTCTCTCTCGTCTACTTTCTTTCTCTCTCTCTTTCTCTTGTCTACTTCTTTCTCTCTCTCTCGTCTACTTCTCTCTCTCTCTCTCTTGTCTACTTTCTTTCTCTCTCCCTCTCTTGTCTACTTTCTTTCTCTCCCTCTCTCTCTCTTGTCTACTTTCTTTCCCCCCTCTCTCTCTCTCGTCTACTTTTCCCTCTCTCTCGTCTACTTTCTCTCTCTCTCTCTCTCTCTCTCTCTCTCTCTCTCTCTCTCTTTGTAGAAAGACTGATTTTCATGGAATTATCACTCTTAAAGAATCTTCATATTACTTCAATTTGTCGACCTCTTTACGATTAATGGTGCATAACTCTAGATTTCCTTCCCCACACTTATTTTGGGGAATCAACCCATAATCGGGGATCAGACTCCTACCCCCTCCAGAAAAAAAGGCAGTCCTGTGTATAACGCATCCAGTAGCGAGGATCTAGATTTGAGTCTCAGGGGAGTTTGGGGGTCACCTCTTTATTATCATTACTCTTAGATCCACTATGAATGGTAAAACCTGTTAGGGACCAACCCCTGTGCCAAATAGATTGATCTAAAATTTAGTTGTGTAAGAGAGAAATACTTGAAACAAAATAAATATTTGCACAGAAATTATAAATTATCCTAATAAAATAGACATAGTTAATTCAAACCGCATAATTATGTATGAATTAATTATTATTATCAGGTAGGAATACATAAATATGTATAAATGTATTCAAATTGTTTATATCACTAATAATTACATGTAATAATCACCCCTTGTCAGTTACCTAATTTATAGCGTGTCTTGGGCAGGAAATAGCCTGGTAGATTACAATCCTCTCCATATGTCTTTCTCCTAGACCAGTTTTCATTACTAGACCAGTTACAATCACATATATATATATATATATATATATATATATATTCTTATTATAATGGAGATTGTGTGTTTTTCTGTCCGTAACCGAAACTATATTCCTACTCAAGTCACAATTCCCTTAGTTATTGACATCACATTCTCCATGATTTTATTTTTATTTAAACCTCAATTATTAATAAAATTATTTTACATTATTAATACTGTTAACTATGTCTACATACTGACAACATGCAATATATTTATATATACAACAAAATAGCGGTTTACAGTCTGAACGAAGGCTAATTTGCATATTAATATTAAAAAATCGAATTTAATAAATATGTGCTTAGTATTATTGATTTCTAACTGTTTGGTTTTATTTTTAATGAATATAAGCAAAAATCTCTTCAATGAATCTTAAATGAAATCCATTAACAAGAAAAAATAACTGTCATTTTATTCTTTACTTCCTCTTTTAACTAAATGCTTAAATTAGAAAAAATAACAATGAAAGACGAGAGTGATGGAAGAGCAAGTTTTAGTTGTTCCATTTTTTATTATACTCCCTCTGTTTCAAATCTTTTATCTGTATTCTTATTTAGTTTCATCAGCCTTTCTAATTTAATACAATATTTTATTACATTAAAACTAAATACTTGCACCCGGAGGGTGCATATATTTGCTATATATATATATATATATATATATATATATATATATATATATTATATATATAATTTCTGTAATAATACATACGACAATTATAATTGAATATATATATATATATATATATATATATATATATATATATATATATATATATATATAGAGAGAGAGAGAGAAAGAGAAAGAGAGAAGAGAGAGATAGAGAGAGATGTGTGAAAGTGTACATGTTGCAGAGACCTATTTCAACAGAAGACATATAAGATAAAACATACAGGGTGTGTCATAAAAGTATCGAGATTAAAACTGTATTTACCAAGATACAAAATGAACAATGAATGGAACGTTAATCTTTTCATAATACAAGGTGTGTCATAAAAGTGCTGAGTTTGAATCTGTGTTTACCAAGATAGAAATGAACAATGAATGGAACGTTATTTTTTTTTCATAATACAAGGCGTGTCATAAAAGTGGTAAATTTGAAGCTGTGTTTACCAAGATCGAAATGAACAATGAATAGAACGTTATTTTTTATCAGAATACAAGGTGTGTCATAAAAGTGTTGAGTTTGAAGCTGTATTTACCAAGATAGAAATGAACAATGAATGGAACATTAATCTTTTTCAGCATATTAGGTATGTCAAAAAGTACAAAAACTTTCGATACTTTTTTGACACACCTTATATAGAAAAATAGAAAATGAAACTGGATCATCAATTGCCATGAGGGTAAGGAAATTTGAAATGACTTTGATTTTGAAATAACGGAAAAAGATGACCCTCTCCTCCTGCCCCTCGTCCCATTTCTCCTCCTCCCCCTCTCCTCCTCTCCCCTCTCCTCCTCTCCCTTCTCCTCCTCTCCTTTCTCCTCCTCCTCCTCTTTCTTTCATGTCCAAATATTCTATTAACTTTGTATTTCAAATTCACATTCAGAGTAAAATATTAAAATTGAAATATTCTTTCCTACCTAAAAAAATGATTTACCTCCGGAGATTTCGGCTTTTTATTCTAGATGAAGTTACATGGAGAGAAATGAAATTGAAAAAAAAAAAGATAAAAATGAAATCAAAATGAAATGAAAATCCCTTCAATACAAATCGGACAAAAGTTGAGAAAATGTTGCCAAAAATGTTCCTTTTTACAAAGTCGAATATCTTAAAGGAAAAACCATCAAAGGAAAATCTAATAACTAACATTCTTTTCTTTCTTTCTTTCTATTTCTTTTCTTCAATGATCCTTTTTTCTTTTATCGATGTTGGCACATCACTAAGATATCATCTTCACTTCTGAAAAAAAAAACTTTCTTCGCTTATGGCGATCGACCTCTAATGTTAAGCCGGAACAAATCTATTTTTTAATCTTCCAATATCCATCAAAGATAGATTTTTTTATTGATCTATTCGAATTGGGTGAAAATAAAAAAGAATAATCTCACCTTTAATTATCCGTCAAAATGTATAAATTCAATTCTTCTTTTCCGATTTTCTTGTTACGTGAAACAAAAGAATGTGCAGAAAAGGCGGATGTTTTTTTTTAATATCCGGTTGCTCGTTTTTTTGGGAACCTTCAATTCTTATATGAAACTTCTTTTTAAGATTTATAATCCTCAGGGATAACGGATTATCTTGAAGGGTTAGAAAGTAAGAGGTCTTATAACGATCAGAAAAAGGGGATCTTATAAGGATCATAATCTATGGTATCTCATAAGGATAATAAAGTAAGGCATAATATACGGATCATAAAGTAAGGTATCTCACTAACCAGGCGACCCTGTCAACACACCATTGAATACTCTAACTGTATCCTTAATGTATACATTAAAAGACTGTCACTATGGTGACAGGAAGTCAAATGAGAAAAAAGAATATATATATTTTATATTTTATATATTTTTTTGTTTTAACCTTGCTTCATACTTATTCAGACTTATTTAATTTTCATAGTTGTTAATTTGACTGACTACCATCCCCTAAAAAAACTTGGCCCTGAAAAATATTGCAAATCTTGAAGATGAGACTTGATTTTGGGGAGCTTTGTTAAATCAACTTAGATTTATAAAGGCCCCAATTTTGGTCGAAATAAATTTATTATGGAATCACAGTGTTGAGTTTTTCCTTCCTTTCAAAAATAAATATTGCTCTGTATATAATCTAAAAAGATTATTATGCATTGAGCTCTCTGTAGTGATTTAAAGATTCACTGTATTTATACATACTGGATCATACAATAATAATACAGTGTCTTAGAAATCACATATAGAATCATCCCTTACTACCAAGTTTGGGATATCTAACATATCTCTCTCTCCCCCTCCCTCTCTCTCTCTCTCTCTCTCTCTATATATATATATATATATATATATATATATATAAGAGAGTTTCATAATTTGCTTGAAGCATTGTGTATGTATTGGTTAGGAGGTAGATTTAGAAGGCCATCACAATGCAGTTTGGAATAAATAAAAAATAATAATACGGTAACAATGGTGGTGTGTGTTGACCTGTATTTTTTTTATTATTTCTTGAATTTTCGAGGTAATACCTCTTTATCAAAAGAATTGAACTGAAGCAGTACAGCTATGGCATTTCTTCCTAAATCTAGGAAGAAATGCCATAGCTGTACTGCTTCAGTTCAATTCTTTTGATAAAGAGGTATTACCTCGAAAATTCAAGAAATAATAAAAAAAATACAGGTCAACACACACCACCATTGTTACCGTATTATTATTTTTTATTTATTCCAAACTGCATTGTGATGGCCTTCTAAATCTACCTCCTAACCAATATATATATATATATATATATATATATACCATGAAGGTGTTGATATGCCGTTAACCGAATAAACGAAAAAAGAAAACAACACTTTGAAGATCAATCCAAAAATAGAATTGTGTAAATGTCATGAAACGTCACAGTAAGTAAGAAAGATTTTCAAAGATTCTCACATGTTATTTCCTTTTGGATTTATATATCTATTTCTCCATCCGGGCATTAAATTGTTTTGACATTTAAATCGAAGAGGCCGACAAGTCACAAGTTGAATAAAGTAGCGAATTATTCGTTCGGAAATCGTGAATCTGTCTGTTCCTATTTCGATGCAACGAGAATATCAATTGTGTTTTTCCTCATTTCCTTCCAAGCGACCCAATGTCATGACATCTGTCTGAAGAACTAGGTGATGAAAATCACGTCTTATTTCCAATTCCGTGCCAATTCCAAAGACAAAGATTAACACTAACAAATGCTGGCTTTGAAAACTCAACTAAAATACTCCAGGTTAAAAGTGCGATAAGGTAACATTAATTTTCGATGTAAGTCTCATTGGGAAACAAGAACAAATTTACTAAAACCTGAGTTTGAATTACCCTTACCACGAATTTAAGCTGGTTTTGTTAGATGTTTGCATTTTACGGCATATCAACCTTTGTTGGATTATTTCATGCTGAAAACCTTTTGTTTTACTCATTCTTAATGGGTACTCAATTTTAAAAAACTAATTTCATTTTTAATACACATTTTCTTCCTATATAACCCATAGATTAAACCCTAACAGGTACTACCATCTTGGGTCAGAGTGGACCTAAGTGTAATGGGGATGAAGGGGTACTCCACATTCCCCAGAGTTCCAGAATTGGAACTTCACCAGCAGATAGAGTTTAACGTCATACCCAGGACATTAAGAATATCAGCCACAGTCTTCTAGCACAGATATGATCAAAAGGGTTGCGGCTTCCCATAAAAGGATAATTGGGTTGGAAGAATCAAAGAGGTGCCACCGATTGACTTAACAATTCTAGCCTAATTAAGGGCCAAAGTAAAATGTTGTATTTAACTCAGACTAAAACACATGCCCAATGATTTTATTACTTATTTGGTAACCAAAATCGACTGGACCTAAATTAGTTATCTACTAAGCTTTGTTTAGTTTAACACAACGATGAATAATGCTGGCCTTGTGTCAAACTAAGAACTATCTCAGCCTTATTTATCAAACTCCCCACAGTGATAAAATGTAACACGTTTGATTTAAAGTAAGGGATATCCCGCAGGAAGGAAGATTTCCGTGTGGGATCTCCCACTGTTATAATGAGGCTTAAGGACTTTTTACGTTCCCAGCAAATATCATGTCACATTGAACCCGACACCATAGAATAGTAAGCATCATACAATGTATTAAGCTTACATTCTCACACACACACACACACACAGGCATATTCCATTACACAAATCCAACAACTAAGAAACATTTTTCAAAAATATATATCTTTCACTTATACGTATGATAAGTATATTTACCCATACGCAGCTTTACTAGCCTTTTTTTATAATTTACTATGTTTTTTTCCTTTCCTGTGGAGCCCTGTCATCTGGGGCTTTAGAATACACCGACTTTATCTCTGTAGAGGGGTAAGAACCCCCCCCCCCGCAAAAAAAATGAAACCACCTGTTGGCCGTGAGTGGTGACCCATTTGCTTAACATCTAGAAAAAAAATGGGAACATCTATCCTAAAATTAACAATAACTGCTTCCTTTACGGTATTACGATATATTAATAACATATTTCGAGAAACAAAACAACATGAAAATAATAAAGAACACTACCAAATTTGACCATGAAACACCAACATAGGGCCGGTTTAGATCAGTCGGTAGAGTGTTCGGCTAGGAATCACAAGGTTCTTGGTTCGATACCGGCCCTCGCCAACTCAGCGAATGAGTAGCACAGGGATCTGTGCTGTAAAGTGAGGAGCTGATGGTAGGTGTGGCGCTTCACCTCTTGTTTATGACAGGTCCACTCTGACTTAGAGTGGTAGTTCCTGTTAGGGTCCCATCTATGGCTTAAATAGAAAACATGAAAATGAGTTTTTAAAAATGGGTTTAAAAAATTAGTTTAAAAAATTGAGTACCCATCAAGAATATCTACAACAAAACGCCTTCGGCATAAAATGACCCAAGAAGGGTTGACATGCCAGGAAATCCAACCAACCAACTAACCAACTTTTTTGTGGTTTGTTCAAACAATAAAATGTGTCGTTTATTGTACGTGACGCTTGTTGTATTTATTCTTCAGTGTATGCAACTTCTATTCATATTTCTCTGGTGTCAATTCGAATTGACCAATCAAAACTCAAAATATAAAAAATAAATCATTATAAAAAGGAGATTTCATTCAAGTATACTTAGTTCTGTGGAATCGAATATATATGGTAAGATGGGCGTTTATATTTACCTAACCCCTCCATCACGAGCAGAAGGCAAAAAAAGGGTTAATTATTAAGTGGATTACACATGGTTTGGATTCAGAATTGTTTCCTTCTCCTCTGCCGGTTGATGTACTAAAGCTAAATCCAGACTAGCATATTATTTTCCATAGCTGGGGGGAGAATTCATAGATTTCGTAAGGAAATCAGCGTGACCTAAAACACAAACTCCTTTTTATTTTGACAGATTTTGAACTTGTATCGGTGAGTCCATTTTCTATATGTGTTTATGTATGTGCGTCTAACATTTACTGAGTGTATCTGGACGTGTGCGTGGACGTGTATGTGTGTGTATCTAGACGTGTGTTGGGGCATGTATGTGTAAGTGTGTGTATCTGGACGTGTGTGTATGTGTGTGTGTCTGGACGTGTGTTGGGTCGTGCATGTGTAAGTGTGTGTATCTGGACGTGTGTGTATGTGTATGTGTGTGTATCTGGACGTGTGTTGGGTCGTGCATGTGTAAGTGTGTGTATCTAGACGTGTGTGTGGACGTGTATGTGTGTGTATCTGAACGTGTGTTGGGGCGTGTATGTGTAAGTGTGCGTATCTGGACGTGTGTGTGTATGTGTATGTGTGTGTATCTGGACATGTTTGAAGGCGTGTGTGTCTGGGTGTCTAGACATGTGTGTATCCGTCTGTTTTAATTAAATATCGTCCATTTAAAAGAGGTAATGAAGAAATGATGTCATCGGATTAATTCATCAGTCCGTTTCCCCATAAAAGGGGGAGAGGACTGTAAATGATGTGAAATACAAAAACAATTAAATGTTCTTTTAGAGTAGAGGACAAAGAATTTACGATTTGTCAGCTTCCCTTTTCCATGTCGAGAAACAAGAGAAACTGGAAACGTTGGTTTTGTAATTATAAACTATTACGTTTCATTCTCTGTCCATGTATAGGAATTAAGTAATCAAAATATATATTCATCATTTTTACCGAAAATTGTGAACGGCTGTTTTTGATTAGGCGTCATCTAAAAACGTGATGAGTTGACAAAGAAGATAAAAGTGTTGATATAGACAAAAATGACCCCGGAATAAAACAGAAAACGATAAATGCCTGGAAATTAGAATATATATATATATATATATTATATATATATATATATATATTGCGTAAACGCCAGCCTCGG
>CM042139.1:950146-1010146 GCA_023376005.1 Doryteuthis pealeii | reverse complement strand
GTGTCAAAAAAGTATCGAGATATTTTATACTTTTTGACTCACCTTGTATTCTGAAAAAAATCGTCGTTCCATTCATTGTTCATTTCTAAATTGGTAAATACAGCTTCAATCTCGATACTTTTATGGCACCTTGTATTCTGAAAAAAAAATAACGTTCCCTTCATTGTTCATTTCTATCTTGGTAAATGCAGCTTCAATCTGGATACTTTTATGACACACCTTGTACATCATTTATGCATCAAAATCAATCTCTTTCACTTTATTCGGTCTTGTTCTTCCTTACTAAGCTAATCAAAATAACTACCAATACAAACTTACCAATGATTTTTTTCTCAAATTTGTTCCTATTTGATTTGATAACAAAACGTGTGTGATATTCAATAAAAGAGAAAAGTAAAAAAAAATAAAAAAATAAAAAAGATAAATTTCAAATATATTCGAAGGACTCAAGTATGAACGTGTCTTGAAATCCCAACGAGAAAATTCAGATTTTGTCTTATATTGTTAAGAAAGAAAACTTGACGACACTTATCACTTGAAAAAGAAAATGTTTTCATTCCCAATTCAATATGAATGATATGTCATCAAATAAAAATGTCTTATCAAGAGTTGTTAAGGATTTCCCTCTTGAATCAATCATGTTCAATTCAATAAATCAATATAAAGTTAAAAAGAAAATATTTTTCCAACACAGAAAAGTAAAAGTTGTCTTTATTTTCTATTTACGTTTCAAACAACTTTATCATTTTCTCGCAGTCATTTTAGCACTCATAGGATCGAAAATTGTACAAAAATGTATATCTTCTGTTGATGTCTGAAGCCACCCTGGTGCAACACCGTGAAGCTAAGAGGCCCAGAAGAAAGCAGCTGCAACAAAGCACCGGCACATCAACATCTTCAGGGACAGCCTTCACACGCGACATCTGTGGTCGAGAATATTTTTCAAACATCGGACTTCACAGTCACAGGAGGCGCTGTAACTTCAGGGGCACAAGAACTATATTATAGTCTTCCGAGACTGAAATGCCAATGTATGTCTTCACACTCATTCCACACAAGTAAAAATTTCATTACCTTGAACGGATATATTTGACCCACCTACAGATTCATAACAGCTGCTATCATTTCGTGTTTAAGTCGACCTGGGAGTAATTGAACCAAATGGGTGATTCTGCATTCCTCAGTACAAGATCCTCGTAATTGGATGCCTTTTTGTATTACACTCCTTTTCCGAGAAGATATTGCACCCCCTGTAGATATTAGAATCTTATCTAAGGTTCGATTTTCCTGACCCACTTAACTAAACATCATTTTAATAATGTTAGATATCACAACAAGCTACCGCCCTGTCGGCTGGGGCGTTAGAATGCACCAACTGCACCTCTGCAGAGGGGTAAGACTCCCCCAATGAGGCCACTTGTTGGCCGTGGGTGGCGACCCGTGATGCTTAAGGATAGAACCCAGGTGGATGAGCAATTCATGACATGCAATACTCCACTTTGGCCCTATCTTGGGCTAGACGGGCGGTCGGAGAGTCCCCCTCCGATCAATCGGCTGGTCACGTCAAGCCCTAGCACCTATATGAATTTCCCAACCCTATTGCCCTTATGGCAAGCCCCAACCCTTTTTATCATATGGGTGATTGAAGGCGGTGACTGAGGGTCTACATGTCCTGGGAATGACGTTAAACTCTATCTGATGGTGAGGTTCCAGTTTTGGAGGTTTGGGGATTGTAGAGCAACCCTTCATCACCATTGCTCCCTGGTCCACTTTGACCCGGAGTGGTAGCACCTGTTAGGGTCCCATCTATGGGTTAAATAGAAATACATGAATTTATAAACAAAATTGTATTATGCATTAAGAATGAATTTATTTCACAACTTTGTCGGCATTAAATGACCCACCGAGGTTTATATGCCGTAAAACAAAACAAAAACAAACCAAACAACAACAAGCTATTCTCACAAATTCATTACTACTGAAAAGCGAGTTCGATCCCACACTTGCAACCTTGTGCTACAACATACCAACGGTTCCATAGTAGTGTAATGGTTTACCAACTACTCAACCATTCATATTTAGAAAGCCAAATACTTTTAAACTTTTTCCAATATTAAGTTTTCTTTTTAAAAGTCTAATTGTAACAAATTGAAAGTCTTAAAACTAAGAAACTGCCGTTCCAACTTTTGTTTCTAACAAGCTTTTATCACCTGGCATTATGCCGGATAATTTCATAAATTTTCGACGTGAAAATCGACTGAAACACGTCAAAATCGACCTGTTTAAACTATGTCTAGACTACACCGACTGCACCTCTGCAGAAGGTTAAGACCTACCTCTAATGTGGCCACTTGTTTCAAAAATTTATAGACTCTCTCTCTCCCTCTCCCCCCCCTCTCTCTCTCTCTATATATATATATATATATATATAATATATATATATATATTTGCTTTTTGCATATTTTTATATCAATTTATCTTGATTATCCTGGGAAGGTCAACTTCAACTTAGTCGGTAATAAAACAACAAATTAGTGTAAGTAATAAACACTTTTCCGCTTTCGATTACGATATAGTACCAATTACATTCCAACAAAAGTACCAAAATAAATCAGCTAATGGCATAATATAGCGGGCCTCGATTAAATGGAGTGATGACGTGTTAATATAATTCGTAATATACTTATTTTCAATTCTCTTAGATGGGATATGGTTGTTGGGCTGGGTCGCATTTTCGCTGTTTCTGTTATTATTATTATTATTATTATTATTATTATTATTATTATTATTATTATTATTTACTCCTTCTAAGTTTTCACATCAGCGTTAGCTGATGATCTTTCCCTAGAGTCTGAGTGACAGCAAGTCTTCTCAAATCTCCAGAACTCTTCTGAGTATTTTGGCAGATTGCAGCAGTGCAGTGTTCTGGATGGTATTATTATTATTATTATTATTATTATTATTATTATTATTATTATTATTTCCAGTAGTAGTAGTAGTAGTAGTATACGTACTGGTTGTAGTATTTTCATTTTTTAGAAGAACAGGGAAGGGTGCAAGGGAGATAGTTACAAAGTTGTTTTTTTTTATAATTTAAAAAATAATTTTGAAATCTTAAAATGATTATTAAATTAATTATAAATCCTATTGTTACTTTAAAACATCCACTTTTAAAACTAAGTCTTATAAATTGAATTACTCTTGATACATTAGTCTCTTTTTTATTTTAAATTCTTTCCGTTTTGGCCTCTTCGTGTCCCGCCAACAAATCGTCTAAATTTCTTTCTTTCTTTGTTCAATTTTGTTCTTAATTAAAGAATCTCTTTACAAATAATTACTTTTTCAGCAATCAGTCGTTTCTAATAATTTCATTTATTAGAAAATAGTTTCAAATTACCAACAGAGAATTACTCGAATTGTTTACTTTATCTTTGTCTTTTTCACTTAAAACATGAACTGATATTTTTAATATCATTAAGTCGTGCTGATAGCACGGATCTTCAAGAATCTCCTCGCAACCATTCCCTATCAGTCATCACTCCCGGAAAGTCCTCTGTACAGCATCCAGTGTCTGTGCAGAACTGATTGATGTAGGTTTTTGCTGGCTAATCCACACTAGTGTGTCTATGTGTAGGTGTACATAAGACAACGCTACTCATGACCTCATCATTGCTTCTTCGGCAGTGTCCAGATATGTATGGTTTGCGTGATGGGAGGCAAGTGGTCATACAAATGCTCTTTTTGTGCACAGATTCCAACGACTCTCTCGCCACCTGATTATCAGTCACATAAACCTCTTTTTTTTAAAACACCGTATTTTTTCATGGTTCGTCTTAAAATAAGAGAAAGTGTTTAATGCTTTAGGGACAAGGAAATGCTAAGTGGGAAGCGCACAAAGTAGGAACCTACTACTATTGATAATAATAGTACCTAGTAGAACCTGTGGATATATCGCAGTGGGGTAATTCAATTATTACAGCGTTTGATATGTTTACTAAAGAGCTATTGCAAATATTTCAATATGAAAAAGTATAATAATGTTGATTTAACTCTCTCACTCTTTCTTTTCTTTTCTCTTTTCTTCTATTCCTTATGTTTGATTAAAAAGGATTAGCATTATCGCTTCCGCGCGCTCTCTATCTTTACCCTACTTTCTTTCTTTTTTCTCTCTAATTATATCCCTTTTCTCTTTCTTTCTTTCTTTCTAATTAAAACGGAATGGTCCATTATTTAGCTGAGGTGGCGACACTCATAAGAAATAAGAATACCGTGGATAAGGGACACTAGATAATCTGGATTTACATTATGGACGGTCTCATTTTAACCAAGGGATATTTCAAGATGATAACGGTCGGAAAATCAAGGAAAAAGAGGCCAATAATAATAATAATAATAATAATAATAATAATAATAATAATAATAATAATAATAATCATTTCTTATAACAGAAAAAACTAATCTCAATAGTTTTCAAACACAAAAGCCTTATAGACGCATCAGGACGCATCGAATATTATTGCTAATGGGTTCTTCAAAGGGTCTAGATCTTACAACATCAAAAATGCTTGGCCACGTGACCCAGCTTGCTTCCTATCATTAACTATCTATGGGCTCACCATTTTATCCAAAGTCACGGTCTTTATGTGTGTGTGTGTGTGTGTGTGTGTGTGTGTGTCTGTGTCTGTTTTCCCCCCTACGGATTCGATATGGTTCTAATTCCCTTAACCTCTTAGCTCCTATTCCCCCAACCTGAATGTCCCGCAGAGCGATCAACCCTTGACAGATCACTTCTATTGGCTCACTTATGTGACTTGCCAGACCTGGGCTTCTTCTACATTGTTCCATCAATTCCATCGTATTTACTCACCTTCAACTCGGTGTTTCTCCCATTCAACATTGTTAATTCCCATGTGATCGTCTCATTGGCTGTATCCCAGATTTACATAAGTAATTGAAATAAATCAACAATAGAGTGAAGCGAAATATTTGAATGAATAAATAAATGTGTATTCATCATTTTAAAAACAAATTTCGTACAATATTCACAAATATTCAGTCAGGTGCTCGGAGGCATAACAGGTAGGTAGTTAGGTCGGTACTAAACAGCCCCGTGGTCTGGAGCTTTAGAATACACCGACTGCCCCTCAGTAGAGGGGTAAGACTCCCCCAACTGGGACACCTGTTGGTCGTATGTTGAATGACGGAATCTTGGTGGATGAGCAGTCCATACATGCAACACCTTAGACCCTTACTTGGGCTAGACGGGTGGTCGGAGATACCTCCTCCGATCAATGGCTGGTCAAGTCAAGCCATAGCACTTATATGATTGTCCCAACCCTATTGCCTATATGGCAACCCTCAACCCCTTTTCATCATATGGGTGCAAGAAGGCGGTCGTTGAAATTCTTAATGTCCTGGGTATTACGTTAAACTCTATCTGATGGTGAGGTTCCAGTTCTGGAGGTCTGGGAAATGTGGAGCACCCCTTCATCACCATTGTTTCCAGGTCCACTCTGATACGGAATGGTAGTACCTGTTAGTGTCCCATCTAAAGGTTAAATAGTAAAATGTGTTTATAAAAAAAATGAGTATCCATTAAGAATAAGTTTATTTCAAATTTTTGTCGGCATTAAATGACCCATCGAGATTGATATGCCGTAAAACAAAACAAAACCAACCAAACCGGTACTAAAAAAGTAGTTAGGTCCTTTTGTTTGACAATAAATTCTTCAATTGATAAAAACAAACAAATTGAAAAATTATTAAGCATATTAAAATGATCTTTCCTCATTCCACAACTGTAGATACATCAAGCCCTAGCATATATGATTGTCCTAACCCTCTTGCCCTTATGGCAAGTCCCAACCCTTTTACCATATATGTACTAGAAGGTGGTGTCTGAGGGTCTTACTGTCCTGGGTATCACCTTACACTCCACCTGATGACGAAGTTCCACTTCTGGAGCTCTAGGGAATGTGGAGTACCTTTTCATCACCATTACTCCCAGACCCACTCTGACCAGGAGTGGTAGTACCTGTTAGCGTCCCACCTATGGGTTAGTTAGAAAAAAGTCAGTTAAAGGAATGTCTGTAACCGAAACTATATCACTACTTAAATCACAATTACCTTAGTTATTTACGTTACAGGTATTTGGGCGTGACACAAGGACATTTTTATGTGGGCCCACCTACAAGCGGAAGCTCATGGGTGGTAGCTGGAAAAATCAAGGGGGCAGGTATTGCCTGGGGGGATAGCCCCCTGGGATTGACGCTATTAACTTGTAAAGATCCAGGGCCGAAGCCACTGGACCCCCACCCCGTTGGGCGGGTTTACATACTAATAACATGCATATATATTCATATATACAAACAACAAAGCGCTTTACAAGTGTGAACGGGAAGGCTAATTTGCATATTGACATTAAAAATTTAATTTTAATAAATATGCGCTTAGTATTATTGATTTCTAATGATCAATTATTTGGTTTTATCTTAATTAATGTGATCAAAAATCTCAGGAATAAATGTTAAAAGAAATTCATTAACAAGAAGAAATAACTGTCATTTTATTCTTTACTTCCTATTTTAACTAAATAGGAAAATTAGGAATATTTAGCAATGAAAGTCGGGAGTGATAGAAGAGTAAGTTTTATTTGTTCTAATTTTCGATTATACCCCCCTCAGTTTCAAATCTTTTTATCTGTATTCTTATTTAGTTTCATTATTCTTTCTAATTTAATGTAATATTTTATTACATTAAAACTTAAATACTTGCACCCTACGGAGGGTGTAAGTATTTTCTAGTATTTATATAAAATACATTTTGCTAAAAAAAACAAAGCAGTGTTTACATTTATGGAAAAAAAATTCTAAAAGAGAGTATATTGATTTTTTAAAAAGAATCGCCGTATTTATTGAAATACCCTAATCCTGTCGATTGGTCAGGCTATGGCTGGGGGTTCTTCGACCCCCTCCTCCTTCTAGCCTAAGTAAGGACCAAAGGGGAGCGTTGTTTTTCATAGACTGCTCAGCGATCAAGATTTCAAGTGGCCCCATCTGCAGAGGTGCAATCGGTGTATTTTAAAACCCCAGTCAACAAGGCTTCAGTATAGAATAACCCAACAAAGGTTAACATAGCTAAAAACCAACCAACCGACCAATCCTAATTATTTCTAATAGATCGGTTCATAGTAAATATCTTGGTTGTATAAATCAAAGGTTATGCATCCAGCCAAGGAAAAAAGAAAATTGAAAATGTCATCATGGCAACAGCGATTAAAAATAGAATTTGATTATTTAATAAGTGAATTTTGCAATTTTTGGCTTAACATTTGCTTCAGTGATTTTTCAGCTGTCAGAAATGTTATGCATTGAAAATCCGGCAAAAATTGATTCTTCACATTTTGGTGCGTTCAAAATAATTTTTATTTTTTAATCGACACCAACGAAAAGCACAAGTGCGACTGGAATGTAAAACCCATAAAAAAAGATCATAATGATATCTTATTATAATGGAGATTATGTGTGAGTCTGTAACAGAAACCACGTCACCACTACTGTCACAATTCCCATAGTTGTTTAAGTTATATTCTCAATTATTATTTGATAATTATTATTTCATCATAATTTGCATATTATTTATGATCAGTGCCTCAATTAAGGTCTAGCTGAGATAGATTTGCCTCAAAACAGCCCATATTATTAAGGTATTTATTTCGCACCCCACGTATGCGGGTATAACACAAGCTCATGGGATGGCGGGTGCATAAAATGCGTTGATCCCGTCGGCATTCTCCCTCAAGATAGGCGCCTCAGGCACTGGGCAATAAACCCAGCCTTGTCCCTTTAAATCAAGGAGTGGCAGGTGTTGCCTGGGGGGATTGCTCACAGTGATCACGCCGTTAACTTCAATAATAGTCCATTGACCAAAGCGACCGGACGGACCCCCAACAATCGTCCAACCTTAGACAGTCCTCAACATGGCGACCAAACAACACCGTAAAGAAGAAGAAGAAGAAGAAGAAGAAGAAGAAGAAGAAGAAGAAGAAGAAAACAATAACAACAACACAATACAATGACCAAAAAATGTAATGTTGGTTGTTGTAGTAATGTGTGGAGGATGATCACTAATTAGGACTAAGCCTATTCTAGTAGTGACCATCTCAGTTGTTTGTTTCTTTTTTTGCGGGGGGAGGGGTGCATAGTTTGAATGTTGATCATATGTTTATTTATTATTAAGAATTTCTATTTTGACAAATAATTTGAGTTGGTGAGCAGACATTTTGGTGAAATCAATGTTTGGAAATTTTTTGTTAGTGTATTCAATCGTTGATGCAGGATCCTGTGATAAATTTAAGGCCAAAGGTTTTAGTTTGGCAAATTATTTCCACTTTTAGGAGCGATAGTCAATAAGTACAGATAGCATTATGATGCTACTGTTGTTACTGATATGAAAAACAAAAATCCATTTGATTCACTGTAATTTTGTTTCCGTTTTCCTTTTTGAATATCCTTTATTTCACATGCCTCTGATTTTTCGGGTTCTTTTTTCCATTCTTCTTCGTTCCTTAAAACAAATCTGTACCAATTATTAAAAAATGTTTCTTAATAATTCGGTAGAAATTCATTTTGGGAATTGTTGTAATCTAATTTTTTTAACTTATTCGAAAATTCCTGACATTTTATTGAAAAGCAAATTAACGGGAAAATTATAAAAAAAAAAAAATTTGGTACATTATGCAAATTCCTGGAATTAAAAAAAGGAATATATTTGATTTAGATATTTTGCAGTGATTCAAGTACAATTAATTATGTAATGTGATTCTATTTTTTACTCATTGATTTAACTTTATTTGAATTCATGAAATTATAAGTTCAATAAATATAAGGCTGGAAATATCAGATTGTTTATTTAAGAATAAAACGAAGTATCTGAAATAGACGTTTTTTAACAATCAAATTTTCAGAATAAATTGAAATAGATATTTTACCATTTATAACACACGCACACACATAAACACACATACACACATAGACACACACACACATAGACACACACATACACACGCACACACACACACACACAAACTTACGCACACGTACATGAAATTTATTTGAATTAATGAAAGTTTCAGTTAAATAAATATCAGGATGGAATATTTTATCTACTTCTAAAGTGAAAATTTTTTTTTTTTTAAATTATCTAACCTGTAATTATTTTTTTTAAATAATTTTTAAAAAATCCAATTTAAAACACACACACACACACACACCACACACACACACATACACACACAGACAAAGAAACACCCAGACACATTCAGATAGATAGATAGATAGATAGATGATCGCCATTATATATGTACATCATTATATACATATCATCTACAGACACCATGTTTCGAAGTATCCTTTCTGTTCAGTGGAACTATACGTTCAAATATATACATATACACTGGTCGAAAGCGTAGTGTGTGTGTGTGTGGGTGTGTGTGTGTGTGTGTGTGTGTGTGTGTCCGTGTGTCCGTGTGTCCTGTATTACTCCAATCTTTGGGTCAAATGATCCATTTGACCTATATATATAGAACATAGACAGTTAATGCCGCCCCGGGTCAAAGGTGACTTGGGATGAACTGGCTATGAAATGGTACTCAACACGTCCCAGAGTTGTTTCAATTTTGGTCGTACTCGATAGAACTGTATGCAAAAGAAAATAATCTCTTAAGAAACACAAAAAATCTTGAAAGCAATTCCCTAACCTCTAGGCATTGAACTACCCTGCACATGTTGAACTGCCGTAAAAATGAATCCCTAAATAAATCAAAAGAGTAACACTATTCTTTTTAATTTAGTTTAGTGGTTGATTTTGAAGGCTATCACAATGCGAGTGTGAAGAAGGACGAGATAACTAGGATGTTGTTCATTTACCTTCGATTTATTCTCTTTATATTTCGGGATGATAAAATCCCTTCTTCAGAAGATTTTTTTCAATGCACGGATTCCAGGAGGGAATTGTTAAATTGACACTAAAATCTGTTCCTTCTGGTATAGGCTTGGTAATGTCTATTCCTCCGAATACTTCGTGTATGTGTGTGTCTGTGTGTGTGTCTGTGTGTCTGTGTGTCTGTGTATGTATGTGTGTGTGTGCCTGTGTATGTAGTGTGTGTGCCTGTGTATGCGTGTGTGTGGGCCTGTGTATGCATGTGTGTGTGTGTGTACGCGCGCACGTATGCATGTTTGTGTTTGTGTGTGTGTGTGTGTTTATGCGTGTTTATGCGTTTGTGTGTGTGCCTGTGTATGTGTCTGTGTCGTGTATGCGTGTGTGTGTGTGTGCATGTGTGTGTGTGTGTTTATGCGTGTATGTTTGTATGATAATGTCTTAGTATTATTCAATATTTTTTTAATCATTTTATCATGACGAATTACAATAGCCTCGTTTTAATTCTTTCTATTTAAAAAAAACAAAAAAAAAAATACATGAAACCGCCTTCTGCTTTTTTTGGACGATTCTCTCTCGATAACAACAATATGCTTAATAACAGGAGTTTTGTGTTCGCCTAATCATATTGGATATTCATTCAAAAAGATAATTGTGCAGTTGGCGCTTGTTTTATTGATGCACTTTTCAAACTTTTCAATTGCATTCAAGAAATTCAATTCGCTTCTTTTTACATCTTTATGACTGGTCGTCCCGGAAATTCTTTGCATCAGCATTTTCCTTCCTTTCTTCCTTCCTTCGACGCTTCGTAACCTCCCACACCCACACCCTGTTTTCGTTTTCTTCTTTCGACGGTTCGCTACCCTCCTTCTTCTTCGCTCACCACCCTCCTTCCTTCTTCGGCTCGCCACCCTCCTTCCCTTCTTCGGCTCGCCACCCTCCTTCCCTTCTTCGGCTCGCCACCCTCCTTCCCTTCTTCGGCTCGCCATCCTCATTCCTTCTTTTTTTCTTCTTCAAAGCGACTGACATCACAAAAGAAAAATGTGCAATAATAATTCTCTAGAAAGCATCTAATCAACTCGCCACGGATTCTCCCGGGTGTCGACGGGTGGGAAAGTTAAAGACTGATCGGGAGAGGCTGGGGTACGAACAGGGATGGATTTGCAATATCCGCGTTCGTTTCATCGGCTAAAAGATTTATCTTTTTCCAAAATTGGCAGCGATAAAAATCAAAAATTGCCAACTTGGGAAGCAGCTAAAAATTCCCTTTCATGTTCGCTTTTTAATTCATTTATTTGTAGTTGTTTGTTGTTGTTACTGTTGTTGTTGTTTTTATTGTTGTTATTGTTACTGTTGTTGTTGTTTGTTATTGTTAAGATTTTCTTCTTGTTTTTGCTTTTGAAGGCAAATGAAATAAAAAAAAGAATCACCTAAAATAATTTTTTTAGCCAGACAGAATAACCAAGAATTCCATTCTAATTATACAAACTATGATTGTTATTGTAATATGTAATTGAGAGTTACCTCCCTTACTTTATGATTACGTCCCCTTTGGAGAAATCTCTAGGGAATACTAGATTATATAAACTCTTAGTAAGTGTATCAATTATTCTAAGTAGAATAAAGCTTTTAAAGTCTATAAGTGTTATCGTTTGTCATTACAGTTATATTTCTTACTTTGCATTCCAGGATTTGTTATTAAAAAATTGTTATAAAAACTCGCGGGGTGCTAGAGTGTTGGTGAGCAGGCTAATATCGTTAAACCATTTCAATTTTAATATTCTGCTTCGTTAAAAAACAAAACAAAAAAAACGGTAAACTTAAAAAAGACAAATTTGTATTCGGTTACGTTAAGTCTAAAGAGAGGAAACGTTAAATTATTCTAACTCAATCAGATTAATGTAAAATCTCTGATAATGAACTGATAAGAAAGAAAGAATGCACGAGAAAGTTATTGGAACAAACTGATAAACATATGAATTCGCTCAACGGAAATAGATAAATAGATAGATAGACAGATAGATCCAATATTATGAGACTTTCCTTTATTTATAAAAATGTACTGGTTTTTAAGGGAACTTTTGTTTGAAAAGGAAGTAATAAGATAAAATGTGGACATAGTATAAATATATGTCGGCAACTTATTGTTTACTTAGCAAAAATAGGTTTCTCTTTTAACCCAGTGACAGACTGAAGTAAGTTTTAAAAATATTTCTCAGCATTTTTAAAATGAGGCTTGACAATTTGTTCAATTGATAATAACATAAAATACTTAACACAGCTTAACACTTGTATCCGGTCATGGTTAACAGTCTACCCCCGTGGATTGAATAAAGGGTTCGGTTCGAAGTTCTGTGAAGGCTCCTAATTACGACATGTAGGCTCCCGAGTTCGATAAGAAGGTTTTCGAGTTCAAAGGGAAGGTTTCTGAGTTCGAAGAACAGTTCCCGAGTTTAACAAGTAACAACTGAAGAAGGCACATTGGCCGAAACATAGTGAACATAACAAATGTACTTAAAATGGATACGCGTGCTGGAATGGTTACTGTCATAGTGGAGACAAAGGGACCAGTTTTGAATCTAGCTATTGGTAAATAGTAGGGTAGACTGGGCTCTTGTAACTTGGTTAGGCAACTAGTCTAGGAGAAGGAAAACTCTGAATTCAAACCTGTTAAACTCTGCTTAATAGACTGACCTTATATCATATCTTGTTCGTGAGGAAGGGGTTAATGAATGAATATATATAATACCAGGCGAATAGACTCAATATATACATTTACTAACCCCTCCACACGAGCAGGTTGACACAAGGTCAATTTCTTAAGCGCAATTTAACAGGTTTAAATTCAGAGTTTTCCTTCTGCTAGACTGGTTACCTAGCCACGGTTAAAGAGCCCAGTTTGTCCTGCTATTTATCCATAGCTAAAGGGATAATTTGGATAAATAGAGGAAGCGCGTGGTGTAATGGTTAAAGTCATGGGAAATGGACTCGTCACCCCGAGTTCAAATCCTGGACATGGTAATTGCATTTCACTTGGCGCTAATACCCTTGGGAAAGGTATGAATCCTACTCTCCCTCCAGCTATGGGTAAATAGCAGGGCAGACTGGACTCTTTAACCATGGCTAGGTAACCAGTCTAGGAGAAGGAAAACTCTGAATTCAAACCTGTTGAACTCCGCTTAAGAAATTGACCTTGTGTCGTATCCTGCTCGTGCGGAGGAGTTGGTAAATATATAAAGGGATAATTGGATTCATACCTTTTCCAGGAGTATTAAAGCCATGTAAAATGCAAACAGCTTCGTCCAGGACCTGAACCCAGGTGGACGAGTTCATTTCCTACGACTTTAAACATTACGCCACGCGCCTCCACAATACACAATATAATTGAAAATTATTTTGGGAAGTAATATGATTCGTTGTTACTTGTCAGCAATATTATTGTGTAAAAACTCCTAAGCACTTTCTTTTCTTTTTCTTTTCTTTTTCTTTTTTTCCTTTATTGAAATTAAACCCTTAATCTTCAGTAAAAAAAAAAGGGTTGTGTTAAGGGGTTTGTTTTTAATAAATAAACAAAGCGTTAGAAGTTTTTTGCACTCACCAAATAAACGAAACGTGTGTGAGATTTTTGTCTGAAGTATTTAGTCACTTTTTATGAATGGCACGTGCACCCTTGGGGGGGAGGGGGGATAAATCCCATATGACACAAATATGTACTGATTCTGTGTTTGAATCTTTGCCAATGGAAGGGGCCACGCCTAATTGTTGAGACATGCAGATGAATGCCTTAGTAAGCAATAAATAAATAAACCTAAAGGTATATATATATATATATATATATATATATGCGTGTGTGGGGAGGTGAGGAAAAGTCATGGAAAAGTGAATAAAGAACACAAAGAATTAAATTCAATTAATATGTTGCCTTTGTTGGTCTCAGGGGCTTTATCAGAATGTT
This sequence comes from Doryteuthis pealeii, assembly GCA_023376005.1. Lineage (NCBI taxonomy): Eukaryota > Metazoa > Mollusca > Cephalopoda > Myopsida > Loliginidae > Doryteuthis > Doryteuthis pealeii. The sequence continues at coordinate 996,255 of CM042139.1, read as the reverse complement.
TTTGTAAATCAATTTGATGAATTCAATTAAACACATTGACAACGAATGAGATTATGTTCATAAATATGCATTGTGAAAAAATAAACATTACATTTTTCATTAGGCGACAAACATATTGATTTACCAACATACACACTCAGATACTGATGATAGCATATATATATATAGATATATATATATATATATATATATATAGAGATAGATAGAGAGAGAGAGAGAGAGAGAGAGAGAGAGAGAGAGAAATATTTTGGTTATATTTTTTATATCTATTTACTTGGGAACAAGTTTGCTCCAATTGGTTTCTTGCTGTGTGTACTCAATTTTTTAAGCTCAGCAATCATCAGCAACGGCAATGAAAAATGATTGAAATGATGCAATGTATAATATAGTATATATATATATATATATATATATATATATATATATATATATATATATATATAAATTGGGATAAATATTATATAATTAGTTTTCAAACTCAAGTAAACTATTAAACAAAAGGTCGGAGCGGAGCATAACAGGAAGTATCTACTTTCCAATTTGGCACCAGATTAAGTCACGTGACTTATTAAACAATCCACAAAGTTTCACGTGACTGCAAAAGAAAATAAGAGCATACAGCTTTGAATATTTCGGACGCATGTATTACAAGCTAACCTGACGGTTGGACACGTGAAACTCAGAGTTGTGAATTATTGCTCTGCCTTATTTTCTTAATTGTTTATATATTGTTATATTGATTTCTTTAGAGGCACTTGTGGCGTTATATATATATATATATATATATATATATATATATATATGCGTAATAAATCAATGATCGTCTGTTGTTTACATATTTGATCTTTCTGGCGATCGTAAAATATATTTACCGATGTATGTATTTATCGGTTAAAACATTGCTCCTTAATGGCAGCTGTCAACGGCGGAGAGTTTACAGAACCAGGCTGATGAAAAGTCAGTCGGGTTTCTCTCCTTGTCAGTAGTAGATCGGGATCCAGATTGTGTAGAAACTGTCCCATACTTTCTACCCAAGCACTTCCGACCATTGCACCGGTCGTCATCCGGGGATTGTAGGTCGTACCGTTGTTGTGTGTTCCGTTTTGTTTTCAGTTGAATTTATCTATTTATTGTTCATTCAAATTAGGAGAGTCCATTTTAAGGGTTGCTAAGATTAGTGTGTTAATTATTAAATATGTTTAATATATTATTCCCGATGTTAAATGATATATCATTAATGGGTAAAACTTGCAAATCATACTGAAAATCCCATGACCAAGAAAAAACAAAACCCACAAATTTTGTAATAAAACTGTTCATTTTAACTAGGGGGTGGGTTTAGGGTTAGGGTTAGGGGTTAGGGGTTAGGGTTAGGGTTAGGGTTAGTTTAATGGGAAAATAAATAAATAATTTGGGTTCTGTTTTTTCTGGGTCACCCTGTAATATCATGGGATTTTTTTTTTTGCAAGTTTTACCCATTAATGTTCTGTTTGTTGATTTTTATACAAATTGCCTCGAAAATTTCGGTGAGAATTTATCTCATTTCAGAGGATATGAATTTGTCTTTATGTTTTCTATTTAAACTGGGTTAGTGTCAAAGAGGTGGTATGTAAGACGACGAAAGAGTGTTGTGTTAGTGTGACCAATGTATACCTATATATGTATGTGTGTGTGAGAGAGTTCTATATTAGTATTTCCTTAATGCTTACAATTGTCAATTTTTAACTTAGTTTTTTCTAGATGTTCATTGTAGTCTTTAACTTGTTAAAATAAATTTCATGTAAAATCAACTTCAAAAATGTAATGCTTGAATCCTTCCACTTTAAGCGCAACACTTGCCATAACTCAATAAACAATTTTCATATATGTGATTTAATAAATTGATAATTACATAGATTATGTATTGTTTGTTTGAAATAATAGTTATTCATAGGCGGACTCAGATCGTAACAAAGGTGGCTCAATTTTACATTAATTAAAGAAAAGGTAATTTTGAAAGGAATTTTTTAAAGAAGTTATAACTAATGTAAAAATGATTAAATTTTCAATAATCAATTTAATTTGCTATTTTTTGCTCGAACAGAAAAATGAATTTGGTAATTTAAACACGTGTTGATTTACGATTCATCTAAATGCACTTCTGATGCAAAAGGTTATTATCCTAGGAAATGGTCTCGATGAACCATTTCTCGTTTCATAATGTTGGATTATTTCTGTATATAGTTATTTACTAAGCTTAACTTAGTTGTGGCACAAGGCCAGAAATATGGAGCACCCAGTGAGAATCGAACTTACTAATAATGGGCTGCAAATCCAGCTTTAACCATTACACCACACGATGTGCCCATTATTTCTGTATATAAAGTGTGCTGTAGACCACAATTTAAATTTATAGACTCTTCGTTGCCACGTGGATTCAATCAGCCAATCAACACGCTCGAATACGTGGTTGGTTAACTACGTAATGGCCGATCCTGAACGCCGTTCAGTTGCTCGTGCTGAACACGACTAACGGATCAACAACCAATGATTCTACTTAACACTGAGGAACAAAAGGATTTAACTCAAAACGGATCAAACTTAATGCCACAAGGGATCTCCACTGTAAAGTGCTCTCACCTGCAGCTTAAAATGGATACAAGTATTTTATCAGTTTACTGTAATATCCTCCTGAAAGGCATGAACCCATCTATTCCTGTTTTTCTAGCTATGAAAACATGGGTTGGGTATATAGATATCTTCTATCTTACCGACAAATTAAAGCGACAGATCTCACTGACAAGTTAAAGCGACATTTCTTCCAAACCGTAGTGGTATCAGTGCTACTGTATGACTGCACTACTTGGACCCTATCGAAATGCCAATAGGATAGCTCCACAAGAATTCTGCGCACGATATTAAACAAATCGTGGACACAACACCTTACCAGAAAGCGACTGTTCCGCCACTTGCCCCCTATCATCAGATTGAGACAAAGAAGACATGCTGGAGTCTGCTGGAGAAGCAAGAACGACCTCATAGCTGACGTTCTTCAATGGAAACCAGCACATGGACACGCCAGTATAGGCCGCTCAGCTAAGAGCTACAACAAACAAATCTATGCGGATACTTGCTGCAGCGTGGAAGACCTCCCGAGTGCGATGAATGATAGGGACAGTTGTCGAGAGATTGTCATGGATAACCATGCTACGAGTGTGACCTGATGATGGTAATATCTGTTTTATGCATTTGCTTTTCAATTAATTGCTGATGGATTTCATAAGTGGATTTAATAAAAAAAACCTTAGCTGTGCTTTACTAGCCACATTTATTTCAGTATTTCATATTTCAAAACTACTTTAAAAAATTCCTTTTTAAAATATAAATAAATATATAAATAAACTGAAATGTTGAAAAAATATTTTTTAAATTTTTTTTTTTATCAATTTTGTATTTTAAGATTTTATCATTACTTTAAAAATTCCTTTTTAAATTATATACAACTAAAAGCCGACATATATTATTTTCTTAATAAAAAAAAATAACAATAGTTTTCACAATTCAAAAACTGTTATTTAAAAAAAAAATCAGACCATATTTAAAAAAAAAATATTTTCAAAATATATTTTGATAAACCAAAAAAACGTTTATTCAAAATGTATGGTATTCCGTACGAGTAATAATATTTTTTCTTTGTCGTTTATTTCCCTTAATTCAAAATCCTACAATTCTCATCCCGAATGAGACGTATATATTTTGCTAGCGATAAATTGCATCAGATTTTTATTTATTTTATCATTTAATTATTTAGTTTTTTTATCCAATATTTTACCATCCATTGTATCAATAAAAGTAACCCTTTCATTTGGTTCTTATTTAAATAAATAAGATATATGGAGTTACATTAATGGATGAAAAATAAAAAGTAGCAAAGTTAGGACATTTTTTATTGTAATTTATTGAACATTTAAAAATTCTAATTTAAAATTCAAAAGAAGCATTAGATATTTTTTTAATGAATTTTTATTGAATTTAAAAAAATGAAATGCTATAAAATTTCTTCATGAAAAAGGAAATATATAAAATCTATCTTATTCTAATTAAATTACATATCTCATTGAAAGTGGACCTGGGAGTAATGGCAAAGAAGGGCTACTCCCCATTCACCAGATTCAGTTTAGTATCCTACCCAGAATATCCTTTTTGGTAAAGTGAGAGTGGACCTGGGAGTAATGGCTAAGAAGGGCTACTCCCCAGTCACCAGATTCAGTTTAGTATCTTACCCAGAATATCCTTTTTTGGTAAAGTGAGAGTGGACCTGGGAGTAATGGCTAAGAAGGGCTACTCCCCATTCACCAGATTCAGTTTAGTATCCTACCTAGAATATCCTTTTTGGTCAAGTGAGAGGAAATTTGTTTTTTGCATTCCGCAGGGGACACAGTCAGCATATTCTAATTCCTTGTTTGTTTTTTAATATCATTAACAACAGCTGATACTAATCATATCTCAAGCGCGTGATAGAAATTTGAAGTTACGCCTTTTTTTTTAATCATTCTTTTGAATATTCATTATGAATGTTGGCGTGTCTACCTGGTCGTTTGAAGAATGTTTGGACAAACAATTTTCTTTTTTTTATATTTAAAACTAACATTATCTCCCCATGTGAATTGAAAGTCAGACAAGTAAGATTTTGAGAAGACATAACATTTACAATATTTTGTAGTAGATTAACAAATCCCTTTTCCACTCAAAATTCGGAGTAAATTCACTTGAGTTAATATCAAGGACGTTATGATTACCTTTTAAATGTTGCTGGGTTTTTATGTAAGATTACAATGACTAAGCACTCAGTTGGGATCAAACTCACTTCCCAAAAATAACAATGTGTGTGGCAAACGTACATCTCAAGTAGGGACCTTCCATTTGATTTAAGAAAACAAGAGAAAATTGGAAGTCAATTCACTTGTACAAAATTATTTTCACTGAAACTCGTTACACCATATTTGCTCGAATGATTCATTTCCAGGAAAATCCACTTATCTATTTTTTTTTTTTTTACTGATCCTGGGTGGCGATAAGTTCAGTGAGAGTTTTGTTAAAATTTACATTAAAAGAAAATTGTAAGTCGGTTTGAGTTTGTGAAAATTAGAGGTTAGAAGATGAAGTTGTTTGGATTGAAGAAAATGAAAGAGTTGAATAGAAAGTAAAAAGATACTTTTTTCTTTTTTCCTTTTGATTTTCAATTGAACAGAAAAGATGAAAAGACATTTCCTTTAAAGTATTCTTTTCTCAAAGAGATTATCTCCACACTTCTGGTATGTGGCTTAGATTTGTTATGGATGTGGATATATATATATATATATATATATATATATATATATATATATATATATATATATATATATATATATGTGTGTGTGTGTGTGTGTGTGTGTGTGTGTGTGTGTTGCTTTAAACTGTCTGTCTATCTATTTATATATATATATGTATATATATATAATTTCCTCTGTTATATATGTATTTATTTTTATTTATCTACCCCCCTCTCTCTCTCTCTTTTTATATATATATATATGTATATATATATATATATATATATATCATTCTATTTTTCTCTTTCTCTATTTTCACCCTCTCCGTCTCCCTCTCTCTCAATATATATATGCATACATATATGTACATATAGGTGTGTGTGTGTGTGTGTGTTTGTGTGTATGTGTGTGTGTGTGCGCGCGCACGTGTGTGTGTGTTGTTAAGAAATACAACTGGAGAAAAATTGAATCTAAATTGTTGAGAATAACATTTGACATGGAAACAGAGTTTTTTTTTCCATAGTCACCATGGAAACAGACGCTAGACGTTAATTCTCAATGAACTCTCTTTTAGTATAAATATATATATATATATATATATATATATATATGTGTGTGTGTGTGGTGTGTGTGTGTGTGTGTGTGTGTGTGTGTGTGTTTGGACAATATAAGAACATCACAACATTGGAAGACAATACAAACTGAACGCTGTTGTAAATCATATAAAAAAAGCTTTAAATAAATATTGACTTTGAAAATAAACGTTTATATAATTACTAATTTCCGTTTTTTGTTTAAATCAAACTAATATACTTAGGTATTACTTATTACTAAACTCTATCGCATTAAAAAAATGTTGCTAAAAATTAAATTGCAATACCTTTTTTAATCAAGAAGACATTTCTACATATATGTCTGTAGATAACCTATTATATATATATATATATATATATATATGTGTGTGTGTGTGTGTGTGTGTGTGTCTGTGTCTGTGTCTGTGTATCTGTGTGTCTGTCTCTGTGTGTGTGTGTGTGTGTGTGTGTGTGTGTATACGTGTGTGAGTGTGTGAGGGAACGTTATGAAAACCAAATAAACAATTAAATTCAATTAATATTTCCAGTCAGCTGGGACCAACAACGGGAAATATTAATTGAATTTAATTCTTTGTGTTCATTATCCCCTTTTCCACAACCTACCCTTAAGTTTTGTTGGGTTTTTCCTAATCTATTATTTTATTCATATATATATATATATATATATATATATATATATGGTTTTTAAAATCTCAACCATTTGACTCATCTGAAGATTGCGTCAGCATGAAACTTAAAGTTATTAGTTTAAATCATCCATTATATAATTACTATTGATTTTATATATATATATATATATATATATATATATATATATATATATTATAATTTAAATGACTGGTAAGTAAGGGATGATTCTATTTGGAATCATCGAAATCTAACTGTAAATATACAACCATGCTGTATGCTCTTATATATATTCATACAAGATTTTTATAAATCCCTAAAAAGAGCTCAATGTATAATAACCAATAAATCAATCCTATACAAAGCAATATTTAACTTTAAGGCAAATTTAACAGAATTTCATTAAGTTTTTGTAAAATGTGTCTGAAGAGGTTAGACTCATTTTGACTTTCTAGTCGAAATAAATATTATAAAATACGACGGTTTGTCAAATTTTACTTTCTGTTAAAGTTATATGACTTTAATTAAGCACATAATCTCCCACAAATTATCGGCCTTTCGTCATTTTCAAACATATTGTTTGACTACTTCATACTGTCGTGCCATAAGTCACCCAAAAAGTGCGATATACATACCAGTTTAAAATGAACGAGAAAATTCTGGGGAAGCCAGCTAGTGTAGTGGTTAGAATGTCCGCCTGTCAGCCTGACAGGTAGGGTTCGAATCACGCACAAAGCACTGCCCTGTCTGTGGCTCTGCTGATGAGACCTAATGGGCTGAAATGTACATACAGAGATGACTTTTTCTCGATTTGCTTACGCTTTACATTTAAACTGATATGCACGCCTAATTAATTTAGTTATATTTAATTAACAAAATTAAGTATGACTTTAATTAAGCACATAATCTCCCACAAATTGTCGGCCTTTCGGCATTTTCAAACATACTGTTTGACTACTTCATATATATATATATGTGTGTGTGTGTTATATGTGGTGTGTGTGTGTGTGTGTAAGTGAGAGGAGACAGACAGAGTTTTGTAAGTCTACTATGCTGAAATAGATTGCTTAACATTTGATGTGTACCTTTACATCATTCGTTCGTTCATACAGCAAAATATTATCTCCCTCAATAATTTGTCTGCTTTCGACATTTGTCTATTTACTATCGACTAAAATGACTTTCATCAAATAGTTTCATTTTTATTTTTTGACTGACAGTACTTACCCCCCGCTCCCCACACACAAAATCTTAAAATTAAATCCGTGTTGACTCTTGTTATTATCAGATGAATCGACTTGGAAATTCGTGCCATTTCCACCAAAATTCTAACGCAGATAAGACAGGAATCTTTATTTTCTTTGTAAACAATGACGTCTCCTCAGCAAGTGTTTCAGGTTTGATTCCTGGTTTTACAAATTCTTGTCGTTTGACAGAAGCGCCCCCTATAGGATGGGTTTAGATAATTTCTACAGCACGGATTCCCAACCTTTTTCTATTCCCGCACCCTTAAATGTGTTTTGCTATCATCTCTCAGTCGTACAATTTATACTTTTTTCCCAAAATTTAGAATGTGAATCCATACTAAAGTTTTATCAAAAGATCATATATATTTCACTCTCTAAATCTAATATATGTAATATGTTCTTCAACATAATGAAGGGTAATGATAATAATCTGAAATAAAGAAATGAAAATATAAATAATATTAATTACAAAAGAAAAAAATTAATCTAAATTTGAACGGATGTTTCTTGCACCGCCTGGAATGATGCTCGCACCCCCTTGCACTCCTGGAATGATGCTCGCACCCCCTTGCACTCCTGGAATGATGCTCGCACCCCCTTGCACTCCTGGAATGATGCTCGTACCCCCTTGCACCGCCTGGAATGAAGCCCGCACCCCTGTTCGGGAACACCTACTCTACAGCTAATCCTAACCCTGATCTTGCCTGATCCAAAATCTTTGAAATAATCTTAGTAATAATACTCATGTTCCTTAATTTTACGACCGTTGCCATCTTGCATAAACCTCTTGTTAAAAATGAGACCGTCCAAATCGTCCAAGATTAAATGAAAAATGTATATTCTGATTATCTGGTGTTGCTTATACTCCGAATTCTTATTTCTTATAAATATTATCACCTCAGCTAAATAATGGACCATTCCGTTTTTATTATAAAGAAAGAAAGTGAAGAAAAAGGACAGGCTACACAGACAAATATAATAAGAAAGAAATAACGGATTGGCAAACAAATTATTTTGAATTATTGATATAGGTCTGTCTTTTGCCAAAATGGTATGACATGTTGGTGTACGAACTCTAGTAATAAAATTGAAAAAAGAATTGACACACTAATATTTACATTTATTATTTGAGAATATAAACTCAAACTATTCCCAATTATTGATATAGGTCGGCATTTTCCCAAAATGGCATGATATGTTGGAGTATAGGCTGTAGTAATAAAGTAATTTTTTGTATTCATTTTAATATAAGATATTTTGCACTAAATGATAAAATAGACGAGAAACAAATTGTCAGATTTCATTTCATATTTCACATGAAATCAACATTTCTCTTTTGGAAAAAGTGTTGATAGTTTTGTGGACAGAAATAGGAATTTTCTTTTGTTTAATTTATGTTTGTATTTTTATTATGAACCAATGAATATTAATGTCCCATCGTCTCTCTCTCTCTCTCTCTCTCTCTCTCTCTCTCTCTCTCTCTCTCTCTCTCTTTTCCTCTCTCTCTCTCTTTCGAATATCCAACCGCGAGTGTTCGTAAACTAGCATGTCTGTGTGAGTGTGTGCGTGAACTCGCATGTGTTTTTGTATGAGCGTGTGTGCGCGTCTCTCCCCCCTCTCTCTTTCTCTCTCTCTATCTCTATCTCTCTCTCTCTCTCTCTCTCTCTCTCTCTCCCACAGTGAGAATTCTTAAACTAACATGTGTGTGTGCATGTGCATGTGCCTGAACTCTTATTTGTTCGTGTGTATGTGTGTTTCTCTCTCTCTCTCTCACTCTCTCTCTCTCTCTCTCTCTTTCTTTCTTCTCTCTCTCTCTCTCTCTCTCTCTTTTCTCTCTCTCTCACACACACACACACACACACTCTCCCTCTTGCCCACTCTTGTGCCACCGTGAGTGTTCGTGAACAAACATATGTGCGTGTGTGAACTCTCATCTGTTTGTGTGTGTGTGTGTGTGTGTGTGTGTGTGTGTGTCTCTCTCTCTCTCTCTCTCTCTCTCTCTCTCACTCTCTCTCTCTCTCTCTGTATGTGCGCGCACACTTGTGTGTTTCCTGTATCTCTATATATTCGATTCAATTTATCGTCTTCTTCATATTTCAAAACTGATATGATCTTATTTTTTTGCGGGAAATATTTACGCATAAAAATGTTTGTAGGAATTTCTCATATTTTATCATAATGTGAAAGATTTCCTCTTTTATCTAACATGAACATATCTCAAATATTATAATGGAATTGATAATCTTTATAATTCAACAGCCTTTTTTTTATTCTGAGCAAAACCAGAAGTTCCAATTCATTGTTATAGTAAACTTTTTAAAAGCAATCTCGACTCCTGTAGCCGTATCGGCTGATGCTTAAGAATACACCAACTGCTGAGGGTTACGACCTCCTCTATAATGGAGCAACGTGTTGGCCGTTAGTTGTGACCCATAATGCTTAAGAATTGAAACCCTGATGGCTGTGCAGTCCATATCTCCCACATTTCAGACTGCAACTTATGTGGTGGAAATCCGCTTCGAGTTATTGTCTTACCATTCTTTCAGATATTTTAGAGTTACGAACATGAAATTATGTTTTTTTTCGATAGAAAATCGATACAGCTATTGGTGTTACATAATCATACACATATACCCATGTTGGGTATATACACAAGTGTTCTTTTACTGGAGAGAGAGGAGAGAGATAGACATAGGTAGACAGAGAGATGTATATGCATTGTGCATTACTTACTTCTTTGGCCATTTGGTGATCTCTAGTCGTTTCTATTCTTTCTCTCCATGTTGAATTCTATTTCTAGATTCTTGTTGGCTGTTCGTCTTTGATTCATTTCTTCTTCTTGGCCAGTCTTTTTGGCCAAGACATTCATCAAGCAAGAACACCATATTATTTCTTTAAACTTGTATTTACTTAACTAAAATTCTTCTTCTAACTAACACAACGAGCGTGTGCATAATGAGCACATGCTTCTCATTGGACGTCCAAGCAGGTACTAACGGGTTAACTCGGTCCCACGTGACTTCACATACTTCGCGGGCTTTCTGTAATATTCCATGGAAAGTCCCGCCCGTGATATGAAAAGGGGCCAACCCTTCATAAATACAGGGGGTTGACCAATAATCTATGCAACCGCATATATTATGCAACATTGGTAGAAAATTATATCTAGAACAGCATCATTCCAAGTTCACATAAAATGAGCCCGAAAAGCTCACTGTGTAGTAATTATAGATTCACCAGTCTTGAAAAAAAAAACTTAAGCTGTGCACCACTCCAAATAACTGATTGTATGTGAAAAATGTAAAAAAAAAAGGTGCAAGTTCACTGGTACGACACAGATGAAAGTTTAAAATGTGGGAGATATTTCTGTGTCATCGTCTACACCCAATAAACGCCAATCATTTGTCACTTTGCGTTAAAATCTATGTGGACATTTTTTTCTGCTGAATATTCAGAATAAATTCTGTTTAAATTTCTTTAGATTCCCACGATAAGAATTCATTTTCAACAATCTTTTTTTTTTAACGTATTTTTCTATCAACTAACTATAAACATTTGTGGGTAATTTGTATTCGAGGCGATGATGTCAAAATAAAGTAAAAACACTTTTTTCTCTGGTTATTTGTCAATCTCTGTTTACTGAAAACACGCAAAAGCCTGAAATAATATTTACAGTCACTGAAATCGTATTGGACAAAAAAGGGGAAAAAAACAAGAAAACATTCTGATAGACCTCCTCATGCCATGGAAACAGAATTAGAATCTCATCTCGTAAGACTTTTCGATTTGATAGTGAATTTTATTCCTTCAACAAAGTTTCACACTTATAGATATATGCCAAATTAAACTAAACTTAGAAAAATCAAATCAAAAATCATTTATCTCTCTATTTATCTATTAATAATGGAGATTCGCTTCCGGTTTTTGCCTGTAACAAAAACGAGGTCACTGATTACGTCACACTACCTAAAACGTCATAACGTAGAATAAATACACTCAAAATTTGAAGCATGCAACATTAGACAGTCCTCATTGTTTTTTTTTTAAACAAGTTTTAATAAATACATGACTAGTATTATATATCTATATATAGTTTGTTTTATTTTAATATATATTTAAAGTTATCAGAACTAAGTTTCCATTTCAATTTTTTTTTCTTTTACTCTTTTAATAATCTTTTTTTTTACTCCTTTAATAAATTTGATGATTTTACTTTACGTATGATACAAACTCTCTGATATTAAATTTTCAACTCCCATCCCCTCAGGCAATACTTATTTTACGTCACCCAGAGGGCGTTTTTTTTATTTTGCTAGTATTAATAATGGAGATTCGCTTCCGGTTTTTGACTGTAATAAAAATTACGTCACTGCTTACGTCACATTACCCATAAAATGAATACACTCAAAATTTGAACATGCAACATTAGACAGTCCTCATTGTTTTTTAAAACACGTTTTAATAAATACATTTTACAATATAAAAAGAAAGGAATAAAAAAAAGAGTAGGGGAAAGATAGAGAGAAAAGTTATCACCCGGAAGCGATAACGCTAATCTGTTTCAGTCAAACATAATGAAAAGATGAAAAGAAGGAAAGAAAGAAATATAAGAGTGACGGTGAGTTAAATCCAGATTATTATTCTTTTTACATATTGAACAAATACAATAGCTCTTAAGTAAACATATCAAATGATTAAATTATTATAATGTGGTATATCCAAAGGTTCTGCTAATAAAAAATAATTCAGATAAAAACTATTAGAAAAAAATGGGGTCTGCAGAGGAACACTCCTTGTAAATGACATGAGAGGTTATAAAAACAGTGAAATTGAAGCCGAGGTTTTTAGTGACATAGATTATGTTTGGTAGTGAAAAAGAATTCGTTGAACCACTCGACCAACAATGAGTTTTTTTAAGTGAACTCTTAATTGAAGGTCAAAGTAGGGGATATTATCATTTTAAGTGCTTTTAAGAAGAAGGGAGGGGGGGTAAGGGAATAAAAAGAACATTTTAAAAAAGGGAGAGAGAGAAAGAGAAGGTAAGAGAAGAGAAGAGAGAAGAGAGAGAGAGAGAAAGATAGAGAAAGAGAGTGTGAGAAAGAGAGAGAAAGACAAAAAGAAAGAAAACTGAGAGATAAGTGTGAGAGAGAAAAACAGAGACAGACAAAGAAGAGCGATGGAGAAGAGAGAGAGAGAGAGAGAGAGAGAGAGAGAGAGAGAAAGAGAGAAAGACATATAGAAGAGAAGAGATATAGAGAGTGGGAGATGAGAGAGTAAGTGTGACAGAAAGAGAGGAAAACGAAAGAAGGTGATATATATTATATATATATATATATATTATATATATATATAATTTCGGCCTTCGCCATTTCAAAACACATCGTTGAACCACTTCATATATATATATATATATATATATATATATAGTGTGTGTGTGTGTGTGTGAGAGAGAGAGAGAGAGAGAGAGAGAGAGAGAGAGAGGGGGGTAATAACCTGAATTAAAACAGAAGAAGAGACGGCATACGTTATGTCTGGTTGCTGGATTTCGTATTTAATATCGGCGAAGAAGAAGAAAAAAAACTTAAATTTTTTTTTTTCACGATTCAGAGTTAAGGCAAAAAACCTTACGTTCTTAAGACTTTTGCCTCTCCCCGATATTTGATATTTTCTGTTTTTTTCCTTTTTAAAAAACCCTAATAACCCCCTCTCTCTCCCTCTCTCTCTCACTCTCTCTCTCTCTCTCTCTCTCTCTCTCTCTCTCTCCTCTCTCTCCCTGTCTCTCTGTCTGTCTGTCTCTCCCTCTCTCTCTCTATTTCAATTTATTCTTTCACTTTCTTCTTTCTGTTTTACTCTTCTCCAAGAATTACGTCTTTGCATGTTTTCGTTCTCTCCCTCTCTCACCCCCTCTCCCCTACCCCCGCTATCTCTCTCTCTCTCCCTCTCTCTCTATCTCTCATAGACGCACACGCTCTCACACACACACATGTAATTCCAGACATGCATAGATTATACACACATACATAAACACAAACATATGATTACATATACATGCACATGCATATACATACATATACATGTGCGTGTGGGTGTGTTTGTAAAAACTTAAAAGGGTTTTCACAACTTTACGTACTGTCTCTCTATCTCCTCCCTCCCTCTCCCTCCCCTCTCTCTCTCTCTCTCTCTCTTTTATATTATATATATATATTATATATATAAGCAGTATGTAAAGTTGTGGAAACACTTTTAAGTTTATATATATATATATATATATATATATATATATATATATATACATGTATGTCTATGTAATCCTGATAGTCTGGTACCGACCTTAAATGTCGGGGTATGATGTGGGGTGGCTGCAAAAAAGATTTATGGGACCAGACACTCTGTGAGGGGCATATGGCAGCACCCTCCCAACCTTACAGCGGGTGGTAGGCTGTGGAAGAAAAAAAAACATTGGCCTCGTTTTTACACTTTGATTGTTATCACCGTTTCTTCATCCGGGGCATTGGGTTTTGGGGGTAAAAAAAGGACTGACCCAGTTTTTATGTCACACACGGAGACAGAGAAGGGCTGCTAGTCTATTTTTGGGGTTGCACCTTAGGTCGTATAACCCCTTTTATGTAGAGGGAGAGAGAACTTAAATGTAAATCGAGACTCAGAAAAGACAGAGATAGACATGAAAACGTGACACCCTTTGCATCTTGGTTGTTAACTCTAAAGTAAAAAATTTGTTGGTGACCGTCTCGGCACAGGGTCAATAAGGACATTTCATAAGAATGCCAATTAAAATGATGCACATACCGTAATTATTTGAGTGTAACACGTGATTGTCTTTAATACGAGCCCCTAATTTTCGACTAAGTACACTTTTTTTTGCGCACTAAGATTTTTAATATTTGGAGTAGCTAAAGTGAACCTAAATCGATAAAAAAAATTAATGCATTGGGAGAGTTGCTTGGTTAGGATGTTATCTTATTATAATGGAGATTCAATGCGTAGTATAATGGTTACCGTCCTAGAAAATGGACTTGACACGACCAGTTCTAATCCTGGACGAGACTGTTTGCATTTGACATAGTGCTAATACCCTTGGGGAAGGTATGAATCCAACTATCCTCCCTCCAGCTATGGGGAAAATAGGTCAGATTGGGCTTTTTAAGCTTGGTTAGTCAACCAGCCTTGGAGAAGGAAAACACCTTTTTTTATTGATTCGTACAAACTAGAAATAAGAATTCACATTGCTTAACCCTCTTAGGCCTTTTGTCGTATATTTGGAACAGCATTTTATATCACTTCTGTAGACCTGGTTGAACAATTTCAACAGTTTTTATACATTTTCTTACCATTCTAGACATATGGTACATGACTACAAAATAAACTAAAAAAAATTTTTCTGTCGTAAAATACAAATTCAGACAGCAAAGGGTTAGATTATGAGTTAAAACACAAAATCTTCACAGTATAAAATATATATGCGAATGTGGATATAACAATACAAACAGCTAAATTCAATTGGTATTTCGCCTAATTATTGGCTGAAGATTTCTCAAAACTTTATTGATTTAAGTGCTTGTATATTCTGCTTTTATAATGAAAAGGTAAATGGGTGAGGGTGAGAGAAAATATCCCCAGCCTCCTGGTACACATTTGACATCACACATTTGACCCATACTCTAAATATCGAATTCTGGTCAAAGTCAACCTACTGACCCCATAAAAATAAACATACCATTCCCCACAAACCAAGCCCACCCGACTTTTTCTCTCACCTCTCACCCATTTACCTTTTCATTATAAAAGCAGAATGTACAAGCACTTACTAATTTTTTGAGAAAGCTCCAGCCAATAATGAGAGCACATTTTGTCGGATTTATTCAACACTTCACTCCCCATATATATACAATTAAACAGACACACACATACACATGTACGGTTATCTTAACCAATCCTCACAGTCCAATTTTCTAGACTGACACCTGTGGTACCACCACCATCCAGGAATTGAACTCGGGTCGACCAGTCCATTTCCTACGACTCTAACCATTATACTACGCGCCTCCATACAAATATGTTTTTTCGAATGTAAGACACAATGTTTCCGCCCTGTCGGCTGGGCCGTTAGAATACACCGACTGAAGCTCAGCAACGGGGGAAGAATGTTTAAGAATGGAACCCCGATGGCTATGCAGTCCATGACATGCAACACTCCACATGCAACGGTCGGAGAGACCCCTTCCGATCAATTGACTGGTTACGTCAAGCCCTAGAACCAAGATGCTTTCCCCAACCTTATTGCCCTTATGGCAAGCCCCAACCCTTTTTATCATATGGGTGCTAGAAGGTGGTGGCTGAGGGTCTTCATGTCCTGGGTATGACGTTAAACTCTATCTGATAGAGAGGTTCTAGTTCTAGAGGTCTGGAGTATATGGAGCACCCCTTTATTACCTTTGCTCCCAGGTCCACTCTGAGCCGGCGTGGTAGTACCTGTTAGTCCCAACCATGGGTTAAATAGAAAAAACATGAATTTATCTAAAAAATTGAGTATCCATTAAGAATGAATTTATTTCAAATTTTTGTTGGTATTTAATGACCCACTGAGGTTGATATGCCGTAAACCAAACCAAACCAACCTAAACACAATGTTTAATGGAGAAAATATGACATTTGAAAAAGATTTAACGTCAATATGAGACAGAATAAAAAAAATAAGATGGGCTGTTAAAAAAAAAACATACGTCACTAAAAATTCTATGCGAAAACAGCAGAAGATTTGCTCTCAGAAAATGAAAGAATTCGCAGAAAATTCCCAAATCTACGTTTCAGACCAAACTTGAATTGGCAGAAAAAGAATTATTCACACG
The DNA here is from genome assembly GCA_023376005.1 of Doryteuthis pealeii. Taxonomy (NCBI): domain Eukaryota; kingdom Metazoa; phylum Mollusca; class Cephalopoda; order Myopsida; family Loliginidae; genus Doryteuthis; species Doryteuthis pealeii. Next base: position 979,630 of record CM042139.1, on the reverse strand, counting down.
TACAATAAACCTGCGCATGCGCGATAGAAATAAAATTCCTTTGAAACATAAACATTCCTGACTACACAATACACCGAAAAATTCATTTTGTCAACTGCACAGGAAAAATGGGAAAAATATTTTTAATGTAATAATAATTATTGAAATATTGTGTTCGTTTTTTTTTTCTTCCTTCTTTCTTTTTAAATATAATTTTTTATTTCTTTTTTTTTTTTTTTTTTTTCCATTTTTTCTATTTTTTTTTTTTTTCATTTTATTTCATTTATATTGAGTTTCCCTTTCATAATTTTTTTTCGCTACATGAAAACATATTTTTTTACCTTTATTTATTTCCCCTTTTCTTTTTCTTTTTCTTTTTCTTTTCTTTCTTCATTTAACTTTTTATTCTTTCGCAATTTTTTGCTATTGATTAAGCCGAATTTTTTCTTTCTTTTTTTTTCTTTATCAATTATGGAAGGAAAACTTAAGATAAAATAAAATGAAAGAAAGAAAAAAATGGAAAAATAAATAAATAAAATAGATAAATAAATAATCTTTTAAAAGAAAGAAAGAAAAAAGAAAGAAAAAATGAAGAAAATAAATAAATAAAAAGAAGGAAGGAAAAAGAAATGAAGACAATATTTCAATAATTATTTCATTAAAAATATTTTGCTATTTTTCCCTTTTCTCTTTCTTTCTTTTTTTCTTCTTCTTCTTTCTCTATTTTTCTAGTAGTGTCCACCCCGAGTGGAGTTTAACGGATTTGAATTCAGAGTTTTCCATCTCCTAGACTGGTTACCTAACCAAGATTATAAAGCCCAGTCTGTCCTACAATTTACCCATAGCTGGAGGGAGAGTAATTGGATTGATAACATTCCCAATGGTATTAGCGCTATGAGATCTGTAGCTTTGTCGGGTCGACGAGTCCATATTTCCTCCAACTATAACCATTACACTACCGTCTCCAACATTTTCTTTCTTTATTTCATTCTGTATTTTTATTCAACCATTTCTTACTTTTTTCATTTTATATTTTTACTTGGACTTTTCTTTCTTTATTTTCATTTTGAAATTATTCTTAGCTTTTCATTTCTTTCTTTTTTCTCTCGTTCTTTCTTTTTTCTGTTTTATAGATTTTTATTTAATTCTTTCTTCTTACTCAATCCCTTCATTCTTTTTCTTTCTTTCTTTCTTTCTTTCTTTCTTTCTTTTTCTTTCTTTCTTTCTTTCTGCTCAATCATTCTATCTTTCTTTCTTTTTTCTTTCTTTCCTTTTTTTTTTTCTTTCTTTCTTTTCTTTCTTCTTTCTTTCTTTCTTTTTTCTTTCTTTTCTTTCTTTCTTTCTTTCTTTCTTTCTGCTCAAACATTTTTCTATCTTTCTTTCGTTTTTATCTTGTCTTTTTGTTTTTATTTCCTATTTTCTGTCTTTCTGTCTGTCTTTCTGCCTTTCTTTCTTTCGTCTTTTTTTTTTCTTTCTTTCTGCTCAATCATTTCTTTCTTTCTTTCTACTTTCTATATCTTTACTCAATCTTTTTTTTTCTTCCTTTTTTTTTCTGTTTTTCCTTCCTTTCTTTTATTTTGATATTATACTGATAGCATCATTTCTTCTTTCTTTCTATCTGTTCACACAAGAAATGGATGAGTTCTATAAAGCAACATTTCCAGATTCTTGGTGAGTTAGTAATATGAATGGAATGGCAGATATGAAGAAGGAGAAGAAGAAGAAAGGAAAAAAGTAAACGACCAGGCACTGAATACAGACAGACAGGCAGACAGGCAGACAGGCGGACAGGCTGGCAGGCAGGCAGTGGCAGCAGCAGCAGCAGCGGGCAGCTGAGATAGGGGTCGACTGCTTCAGTTGCAAGAGTAAAACACGGGGAAAGTGACAGGGAGTGGAAGAAGAAGAAGAAGAAGAAGAAGAAGAAGAAGAAGAAGAAGAAGAAGAACAACAACAACAACAACAACAACAACAACAACAACTCGTGTGTGTGGTGTTGACGTAAGTTGGGGAATTCCATCGACCGTGGCTATGATGATATTTCCCTGTGTAATACAATAAGATTGTCCCTAATCCGGAAGTGAATCACAGAAGAGATTAATAATTAGGGTCAGTCTAGGACTCAAGGTAATAATACAAAACTTAGTACAACACGGGGGGTGGGGGATAGGAAATGGTGAGATTCTTCTTCTTCTTTTTCTCTTCTTTTTTTTTTCTTTTTTAATTCTTCTTCTATCTTTCTTTCTTTCTGTTCTAATTCTTCTTCTTATTATTATTATTCTTTTTTTCTTTATTAATTCTTCTTTTATTTTTCTTTCATTTCTTTCTTTCTTCTTTCTCTTTTAATTTTTCTTCTTCTTCTTTTCTTCTTCTTCTTCTTCTTCTTCTTCTTCTTCTTCTTCTTCTTCTTCTTCAATCTAACAAAATATAGGCCAAACTATTTGCTATTGATTGGCTATATCCTCCCCCATCACTAGAAAGTAACATTCTCGAGTCCTAACTAACCCCCCCCCACTCCACCGCCCCCCCACAGAGAGAATTTATTTGGCCTGAGATATTGTTAAAAGATTCCATTGTGATGAGGTTTCAACTCATTTGCCTTTTGTTCTCGTCTTTTCTCACCCTCACCCCACCAACCGGATATCATTAATCAATCTAAACACTCAATATGACATATTTCGAAAGAATGCGCACTTGTCAAAATCAACGACGTTGACAGCACCTCAGAATTTTTTCACTTTTAAACAATTTTTTTTTTCTTACTTCAGAAAAATTCAAGTCTATTGTCTGATAATTTGTTAGATAAGGAGGGGCTCAATGTTTAGGTGCCGAAAAAGGGGGTTTCTCTTGACGAAAAATTGGGATATTGGGACAAAGTGACTGGTACCCATTACTTAAGCATAATATCTATTATCTAGACTAGTACAAAATAAAAAAAAACCCGCCGGGCGATGTAAGAATAGATTTTTTAAACATATTGCCTGAGGGGTGGGAGTTAAAAATTCAATGTCAGCGAGTTTGTACCCTAAGTAAGTAAAATCATCAAATTCATTAAAGGATTAAAAAATTAAAAAAATTGAAATGTAAACTTTAAATATGTATTAAAATAAAACAAACTATATATAGATATATAATACAGTCATGTATTTATTAAAACTTGTTTTAAAAAAACAATGAGGGCTGTCTAATGTTGCATGTTCAAATTTTGAGTGTATTTATTCTATGTTATGACGATTTTGGGTAATGTGACTTAAGCAGTGGCGTAATTTTTGTTACAGACAAAAACCGGAAGCGAATCTCCATTATTAATAGATGTTGATATAATATAAATATTTCATTTATATATCGAGATAATAAATAAAATAATTTATAATAAACTATTTCAATTCACTTTTTTAGATGCATGTCACCTGTACAATTTTCAACTTCGTTTGAAAACCACTTCGGCGAGAAACTGTCTAACTTTATAGAAGAGAGAGCTGACTTTATATGGAGAGAGTGACTTTGATGAGCTTTCACCGCTTAGCCAAATAGTCATTACTCGTCTGCTGTTTACAAACTTGAGTTATCTGGCGATCGTAACATACATTTCTGGATGTTTGTACTTATAGTGAAATGTTCGCCTCTTAGTGACAACTACCAACGGCCGAGAGGTAAAGGAATAGGACTGATGAAAATTCAGTCGGGTTTTGCTCCCGGCTAGAAATAGCTGTTAAGTTTATCCCCACTGATGAGACATAAACGTCGAAACACTGTGTTTGTGTAGACTATAATATATATATATATATTATATATATATATATATATATATGTGTGTGTGTGTGTGTGTGTGTAGAAAGTTTGTAAAAAAACAAGATGTTAATAGTTTTGCTGACAGAATCTGTTTCGACCATATAAAGCGGTCTTTATCAAAGCAACTATGTATAATAGGAAAGACGAAATAAATAGATCGTTAATCACGAGGTACAAAACGCTCTCGATCAGGGCCGGAATTTTCAAAAAAATTTAAAATGCGAATACTATGTTAAAAATAAAATGAATTTTATCTTAAAAAATTAGAAGCATTTTTATCATTAAAAAAGCTCAAAAGAGTTTGAAGTAAAAAGTGTATACAAATATCAAAATGTTCAAGAATATGTTCCAGCTACAAACTTTCTACACATACTGTCGGATTCATATCTTTTTTTACTTTTCATATGCTATATATATATATATATATATATATATATATATATATTATATATATATGTATGTATGTATTGGTTTGCTGGTTGGTTTTGAAGGCTATCACAATGCAATTGTAAAGAAAAAAGAAAGTAACTGTGGTGTTGTTTGTTTACCTGTGATTTATTCTCAATATTTCGGGATATATATATATATATATATATTATATATATATATATATATATATATATATATATATATATATATATATATATATGGTGTGCTGGTTACCGACGTACTGGGGAAAGGCCAGGGGCTACTGGTGTGTTGATTTGTTTACTTTTGAGATTTACAAATGCTGGATATTTCTAAGTAGAATTTTAATGCTATTTCTATGTAGACTTTATTTTTTAAACATCTTTGAATATAATTTAAATTTTCATAATTTTTGCTAAAATTGTAAGAACCAGTGATATTTAATGTGTATATATATTTACTTTGTTGTTAATTGTTTTATTTTTGTAGTTTCAACCATACATGGCAATAGCATAATCTTTACAGATCATTGCCGTCCCTCACAATCCCACAACTCCACCACCAGAACCATTCCTTGCATGAGCCCTCAAATGACTCATCAAACCTGCTGCAGATCTACAAAGTTTGACGCAAATATGACATTGAAAAGACTTCTTCCCCGTTGAATGAGATGATTCAGATGAATCAGATGAGTCAGATGATAAAATTTGATACATACATACATACATGCACACCAAGATAGAAATGAACAATGAATGGAACGTTAATTTTTTCAAAATACAATCAAAAAAGTACCAACTTTTAAGCTATATTTACTAAGATAGAAATGAACAATGAATGAAACGTTAATTTCTTCATAATACAAGGTGTGTTAAAAAATACAAAAAAAATGTCGATACTTTTTTGACACACCTTGTATGTATAAGTATAGATATTATACTAAGTTATATTTAATTGATATGGCAATTCACCTATTTTCTCGTTCATTAATATATACAATTCTATTTATGAAAGAGAGGCTATTAGTTTACTTAGTAAGATTTTAAATAGTAACGATTAATTATCACGGAGATGATTAATTCTAAGATGAAGAAATTTCTTTTTATTTTCACTGCAGCTGAAAAAGTTATTAAAGAAATGAATTCTAATGAGAAAATATGTCGACTATGTCAGGTTATTTCAATCAACAAAAAATGATTGACATGAAAACGTTTTGTCCTCTTAATTGTCAATAAAAAGTCGCTGAAAATGAACCAATGTTTACAATTTTTTTTTCTTTTATTTAATTGTTTAGATTTGCTAATTACTACGTTTACCTGGGGAGAATCCTGATTCAAATGAGAATGAGAAGACTATGTTGCGTCAGTATTTCAAATAGATATAATATTGCAGTTTGTCAATAAGTATTCAAAATCCTGTTTATTCTAATTTGCTGCTTACTTTATGGATTATACTACGTTTTGCTTAGGAAAGTTCCCGATCAACAAGGGATGGGAAGACTGTGTTGCGTCAGTGTTCCAAATGGGAATAGTTTGTCAATAAGTATTCAAAATCCTGTTTATTTTAATTTTCTAATTACTTAATGGATAATACTCCGTTTTGCAGATGAGAGTTCCAAATCAACTAGGGATGGAAAGATCGTGTTGCGTCAGTCTTCCAGATGAGAATAGACTACCTGTTTGTCAAATAAGTATTCAATATCATGCTCTTTTTTAATATTCATTCTTTGCTTTCTTTTTTCTTTTTTTTTGGATGGTTTGTTTTATATCTGAATTTTTTTTTTATTAGCGGGGTGTTCATCTTATATGCCCATATAAGATGAACACATTCAGTTTGGCGCTAATAAAAAAAAAAGTTCAGATATAAAACACACCCTCTCTAAATACTACTGTTACTTATATGTACGACCGTTATCATCTTGAAACACGCTCTGGATAAAAATGAGACCGTCCAAATCGTCCAAGATGAAATAATGAAGAGGAAGAAAAGGGGAATGCTACACAAAAATCTAATAAAAAAGAAAGAATGAAAGAAAGAGAGTAGGATAAAGAGAGAGAGAGAGAGGGGGGTACGTGGAAGCGATAACGCTAATCTCTTTCAATCGAACATAAAAAGAAGGAAAGAAAGAAATCAGAGTGAGAGAGAGCTTAATCAAGTTTATTTTACTTTTTTAAATGTTGAACTATTTAGCAATAATTTCTAAACATTGTAACAATTAATTTATCATACTGTTGTATATCCACAGGTCCTGCTTGTATTATTTATTTTCCTTAAGTATCTCAAGTAATACAAAATAAAAGATGATTTGGGGAACAAATGAGTTTCTATTGAAACCGTGACCCATGTAAATGTTGATGTTTCCATTAGGGAAAGAATTCTAATTGATAACTCATAATTATCTTTGTTATCTGAAGAATTTGGTTGATTAAAATATTCCGTTTTGCCCGAACAGATCGTGGAATATACTCGCTTACAAATTGCAATGATAATTTCTTTCTCTGATTTTTTATTTTATTTTGAGGCTTGATACGTTGTATCATCATTGTCCTCATCTTTATTGTTATAGACATAATGTTCTGACCGATGTGACCTCCGGCCTTCTTCAGGTGTTCTCTTTGAACTCTGAAACGAGTTATGGTTAACAGAATGAGAACAGTCTACCCCGAGTGGATTGAATAAAGGGTTTGGCTCGAAGTTCCATGAAGGTTTCCGATTATGATATGAAAGATCCCGAGTTCGTTAAGAAGGTTCCTAGGTTCGAAGAGAAGCTTCCCGAGTTTGACAAGAGACACCTGAACAAGGCCGCGGAGCACATCGGCCGAAATATCGTGTATATAACAATAAGGATGAGGGCAATAATCTGAAAAATCCAAATAATTTCTTTATTTTCTAAATCATTATATGTGTATTGCTCGCATGATAGTGTCGTTATAATGTTCATTATTGTTTGGTAATAGTTAACACATAAAAGCACGGATAGCAAGTTAGTCTTGTAGATCAATTACGACAGAATAGCGAGTTTATATATAAATTTATATTGAGTATCCTTGCTGTGTACACATATTTTTTACATAGTCACACCGTGTTTAGCATAATGAAACAGAGAGAGAGAGAGAGAGGGGGGGGGAGAGAGTTAAATCAAGATTATTATTGTTTTTACATATGGAACTACTTTGCAATATCAAACGTTGTAATAATTGAATTGTCATCATACTGTGGTATATCCACAGGTCCTGCTAATAGCTATAATGATCTGAAAGAGATTTTTTCTAATACCGATTCTTAGGCGAGATCCTTTTGTCTTTCGAGAACAGGGCTACAATATCTTTTTAATGTACAAGCTTTTTTTATTATTATTTTTAGTGCTTTTTAGAAATATTCATTGATTCTTAAAAAAAAAACCAAGAAAGCTTCAATATGATTTTATATTTCCTATCGATTTTGTCGTCTCCAAATCTTTGTTTCTTTGTTTCGTTTTTTTCTGCAAGTTCTCTCAGTTTAAGAGAGAGAATGCGGACAAGTCACATGACAAATGATCACTTGATTCTGTCTGTTCGTCTCGCTTGATCATATGAAGAGTTTTCAATTGTTCATTCGCAGCTGCTAACGCGTCAACCTGTCGAATTTTGTGATCAACAATAAAAATAGAAAAGAAGAAAGAAAAACCACTGCGATTCGTCTGTCGACAATTTCCCTGTAGAATTCTGCCAGAATGTTCCGGAATTTCTGACACATGGCATTGTTATCAATAAATAATTCTTGATATTTACTAAGCTTAGCTTCCTACAGAACAAGGACTAATCTTATTATAATGGAGATAGTGTTTTTCAGTCTGTAACCGAAACTATATTACTCCTCAAGTCACAATTCACTTAGTAATTTACATCATATTCTCCTGATTTTATTTTTTATTTAAACCCCAATTAATAATAAAATTATTCTACATTATTTATACTGTTTATTATATACACAAACTAATAACATGCAGTTGTATTTATATATACAACAAAATAGTGGTTTACAGTGTGAACGGAAAGGCTAATTTGCATATTGATATTAAGAATTTGATTTTAATAAATATGTTCTTAGTATTATTGATTTCTCATTGTTTGGTTTTATTTTAATGAATATTAGCAAAAATCTTGGGAATAAATCTTAAAAGAAATTGATTAACAAGAAGAAATAACTGTAATTTTATTCTTTACTTCCTAATTTAATTAAATAGTTTAATTAATAAGAAAGAAAGAAAGAAAGAAAGAGAGGTAGGGAAATATATAGAGAGGGGTGAGCACGTGAAAGCGATCATGCTAATGTGTTTCCATCGAACATAAGGAAAAAGAAAAGACGAAAAAAGGAGAGAAGGAAAAAAATAGTGAGGGATTTAAATCAGAATTTTCATATTATTTAAATATTGAACTATTCGCTATAACTTTTAAGGAAACATATCAAACGTTGTAATGATTAAATTATCATACTGTGGTATATCCACTGGCACCGCTAGTCCTAAATAATCCATCATTCCCTACTAAGTTGTGGTGTGGGGCAGATGTATTCATGCCGTTGCTAAACATATTAGTGCCAAATGAAAGGCTGAGAAATATTTTAAAGAAAACGAGCTGTAGTGTAGGAATTGGTAGTGGGAGGTAGAAACAATTGGTAGGGGGAGGTTGTAGCAATCGCTACTGCATCGTTCGTTCAAACTATTACCAATTCCTACAACCTCCCCCCACCAATTGTTACTACCTCCCACTACCAATTCCTACGCTACTACTCGTTTTCTTTAAAAATGATACACCACTAAACATACCATCTGTTTCCTACCTGAAGATGGCAAATCTAATTGCCGAAATCGCTCGTAATGAAACCTTTGGTGGACTGCTACACAACACATATATATAAAAACATATATATATATATATATATATATACATATCATATGCATATAAACTATAGTTGTTTTTCACACATACAATATATATATATATATATATATATATATATATATATATATATATATATATCATATCATATCATATGCATATATATATATCTTATATACATATAAATGAATTTATTGCGTATCATCTTAGTTCTTGTGGACGTTTTTTTTTTGGGGGGGGATATCATGAAACATGGGAAATGAAGCGAACAAAAACAAAAACAGAACGAAACAAAAACAAAAACGCCCAGCTACTGTTCCGTCTCTGGTTTGCTTTATTTTTTCCAATATTTCGGGTGACACTCAACCCTTCATCAAGATATTATATGATAACCGTGACTGTAAAAAAAAGTGAAATGAAAGAAATGCGAGAAAAAAAAATGTGTGAAAGGAATTTGTATATATATATATATTATATACATACATATATATGTCATATACATTTATGTCATATACATATGTATCATACATATATTTATACAGAGAAAGAGAGAGAGAGAGAGAGAGAGAGAGAGAGAGAGAGAAAGGGAGAGAGAGAGAGAGGCAGACATACTGAGATATTTGGGTGAACGTGTTATTAAATATTAACCAATGTCAACACTGTCTGGGCATCTCGATTTCAATTTTCACCTGCCCCCCCCCCTCTGTCGATTGTAAATAATGTGATGATATAAAATATGAAAATCATCTAATATTCCTTTTTATTCTCAATCACACAATTTCACAAGATCGACAGATTGACAATGTTTATCTCTATCTCGCACTTTTTTGGTACAATAGGAATTGTCTCTCTTTAACATTGTAGAACCTAAGATTTCGTTTTCGAAATTCCATTTTGGAACTTGAAAAGAGAAGCAATATATTTTCTTTTAAAGAATCCAAATTTCCTCTTGACAGAAACGAGAGTGGAAATAATGGTTTCGATTTAGTAAGATAATTATTACGATTAAATCTTATAAAAATACAAAAGAAGGAAAAATGATAACAATAATAAGAAAAAACACATTCAGTGAGAGAGTAAATATAGTTTTTTAAGAGAAGGTGTATAATGAAAATCTAGGTTTGAAATCGAGGATTTTATTTGGGCTGAACTTGCACAAAGGTGTCAAAATTAGGGTGGCCCAGAAAAAACAGAACCCACAAATTTGTAATAATACTGTTCATTTTAACTATGGGTGTCTAGGGTTAAGGTTTAGGGATAGGGTTAGGGTTAGGTTTGGGGTTTAGGGTTAGTTTAATGGGAAAATGAATAAATAATTTGGGTTCTGTTTTTCTGGGTCACCCTGTATACCGGTGACCCAGAAAAGCAGAATCCACAAATTTTGTAATAAAACTGTTAATTTTAACTAGGGGGATTTAGGGTTAGGGTTAGAGGTTAGGGTTATGATTGGGGTTGGGGTTTAACATTAGTTTAATTGGAAAATAAATAAATAATTTGGGTTCTGTTTTTTCTGTGTCACCCTAATTTTGACACCTTTGTGCAAGTTCAGCCTTTATTTGAACCCAAAAATTCACCCTGGATCGGTTGGGCCGGCCCCAACCAATGAATTCCCTGTGGTGAATTTATGGAAGGAGTAACAAGAAAATATGGAATTCACAAGTTGTCCGCTAACTCCGCATACATATCCCAGTCAGAGGAAGAAGATGCTCATGACATTTTTATCAATAAAAAATTCTTGATATTTACTAAGCTTGGCTTTCTACAGAATAAGGACTAATCTTAATATAATGGAGATGTGTTTTTCTGTCTGTAACTATATTACTAATCAAATCACAATTCTCTTGGTTATTTACGTCACATTCTCTAATCCTCAATTATTGATAAAATTATTTTTACAATATTAATACTGTTGGCTTTATCTACAATAATAACATGCAATTGTATTTATATATACAACAAAATAGCGGTTTACAGTGTGAACTGGAAAGCTATTTTGCATATTCATATTAAAAGTTTAATTTTAATAAATATGTACTTAGTATTATTGATTTCTTATTGTTTGGTTTTATTTTAATGAATATTAGCAGAAATCTCGGGGATAAATCTTAAAAGAAATCCATTAACAAGAAGAAATAACTGTAATTTTATTCTTTACTTTCTATTTTAACTAAATAGTTAAATTAGGAAAATTTAACAATGAAAGACGGGAGTGATGGAAGAGTAAGTTTCGGTTATTCTATTTTCCATTATAACCTTTTGTTTTTCGAAACCCCTCTGTTTGAAATCCTTTTATCTGCATTCTTATTTAGTTTCATTATCCTTTCTGATTTAATATAATATTTTATTAGATTAAAACTTAAATACTTACACCCGGACAGTGTATATATTTGCTTCTGGCCTTGTGCCACATCTAAGGTTATTAAATAACTATAAAATACCAGGATGTTTTGAATTGTTATTACGAAGTTTCGTTTATAATCCACATTTGCAAATGAAACTTAATTTCCGAATCGAGTTTGAATTTGGTTTCATAGTTATTTTAACATCGAAGTGTAACATTGGAGTAAAATAGGGAATTAGATCTGACAGTATGTAGAAAAATAGAAAACACGAAGTTTATTTTTATGGTGAAGTCGACGTTATAACGTTTCGGTTTGTGCTACATTCATCAGGATATGAGGTTAAATGTTTTGTCGTGATAGTGGATGTCTTGCGAAAAAATGGGAGAATTTTTGGTTGTTTATGAAGAAAGTGGGGTAACCGGTGTCGGCCTAGCGTTAGTTTCGGGTGTGTGAAGCCATTCAAGAAGTGGTGAAGGGCCGTAGTGGCTTCGTCGAGGAGCCGGAATATGGGACGGGTATGAACTCAGTTGACAAAATAACTGAACTATGAGAGAAGATTTATTCTAGGATTTATGCCAATGTGCAACAGAGGAGTCTAATCTGTTTCTTGTAGTAATGTGTAAAGTCAGGTATTGATTTTGGTCTGGTATGTTTGTGTTGTTAGGTTTTTTCGGTGGTGACGCCATTTTGTAAGTTGGGGGAATAGCATAGTGGGTGGCTTCATGTACGGATAGAAACGAAAGTGAGGTAAGTGTAATATTGTAGGCAAATTGTAACGGAAGGGGAATAGATAAATTATTAAAAAAAAGGAAAAAAAAAAAAAAGAAGCAGCATCCGAACTAAAGAAAATAGAAAAAAGATATTGAGTAAAGATGTTATTAAAGCAAAAGAAAAAGAATTCAAATCAAATGTTTGGGCGTACATTATCTTAAACACAACAAATTTTCATAGAGTTCTATTAGGAACACGCACTTGTCTATCGATAATATCCTTATGGTTAAAATTAGTTCAATCGATCGATTGGTAGCTTTACGTGATTTCTTTTTTAATTTCCAATCGATAATCGATATCGGAGATGAGGAAATTGAAAATGTAATTAAAACACACGAAGGAATTTGTTTTTTTAACGAAAAAAATAATCCAGCCAGATATATGACGTCATATTGGAGCCTGTCATAATTAAGAAAAAAATGTTGAATTTTTTTCATTTGCTGACAAACAAAAAAAATCTCAATTAAATTTCACATCAATATTCCATGATGGGAAAGGTTTGGTTTGGTTGGTTAGGTTTTACGGCATGACAACCCCTTGGGTTATTTTATGTCGAATACTTCTATTGATAAAAAAAATGTTTAATGCCGACAAAGTTTTGAAATAATTTCATTTTTAATGGATAATACAATTTTGTTTATAAACACATGTTTTCTATTTAACCCATAGATGGGACCCTAACAGGTACTACCACTCCGGGTCAGAGTGGACCAGGGAGCAATGGTGATGAAGGGGAGCTCCACATTCCCCAAATTTCCAAAACTGGAACCTCACCACCAGATAAAGTTTAACGTCATTCCCAGGACATGTAGACCCGCAGCCATCGCCTTCTAGCACCCATATGATAAAAAGTGTTGGGGCTTGCCATAAGGGCAATAGGGTTGGGGCAATCATACAGGTGCTAGGGCTTGACGTGAACAGCCGATTGATCGGAGGGGGCCTCTCCGACCGCCCGTCTAGCCCAAGAAAGGGCCAAAGTGGAGTATTGCAGGTCATGGACTGCTCATCCACCTGGGTTCTATCCTTAAGCATCACGTCCATGATGGGAAAGTTAATTTTTTGTTTTTCATTGATACTATACTTAACATTAACCCCTGACGATGGGAATATTTCACTTGCTTTTGGGGGACCGAAGAAGTCTATAAATATTTCTTGTCTGGTGTTATTAGGGACATTGAAGTAAAAACTGGAAAAATCAATGGGGTGACGGTTTCGTTATATTTGAAATATTGGCTTGATTTTAGACTGGTCTAGACCTAAATTGAAATATGAGTTGAAAAGTGATTATTATTGAACACAACAATAACATGGCTCGCGCTCGTATTTTTTAAATATCCGGCTCACTGTGAAAAAAATTTGGTGATCCCTGCTCTACAGCAACACGAGGGATGAGTGTGTCTATTAATATTAATCGTGACAGTGTTATGGGCATGGGAAGAAGAATTTTTGTGATTTTATTCCATCATTGTTTACAAGCAGGGCCTGTGGATATACCACAGTATTAAAAATTACTAAAACGTTTGATATGTTCACTTAAGAGCTATTACAAATAGTTCAATGTGTAAAAAGTATAATAATCTTGATTTAACTCTCTCTCTCTCTCTCTCTCTCTCTCTCTCTCTCTTTCTTTCTTTCTTTCTTTATTTCTTTATTTATTTCTTATTATATTTTATGTATAGCATGTTCTTTTCTTTCCCTTTCTTTTTTATGATAAAAATGGAATGGTCCATTATTTAGCAGAGGTGACAACACTCATAAGAAATAAAATTCGGCAGATAAGTAAAACCAGATAATCAAGATATACATTTTTTCATTTCATCTTGGATGATTTGGATGGTCTGATATTTAACCAGAGGATGTTACAAGATGATAACGGTCGTAAGATTAATCTACAAGAGTCTTAATGTATAGATTGCCACTGCTGCTGCTGCTGCTGCAGCTGCTGCTGTCACTGCTGCTGCCGTTGCTGCCGATGCTATTGAACCAGACATTTAACAGACGTCTGTGTTCAATAGATTTTCAAAGTAAATGATTATTAACATATGGAAAAGTAACTTTAAACTCTATAAGCACCACACGATATCATTATCCTTTTCGCCCCCCCCCCACAAAAAAAAAAGCGATCGTTAGTGAATTGAAACGTGAAGAGAAATCGAACCCAGGTGTGTGTGTATCGAGCGATACAAAAGAGTCGTACAAAATGAAAGACAACTTTTCTCAAGATCAATCTCTTGGTATTTTGGGTTCAAATATTCAAACACCTGCAATTCTTCTCTTGACATTCGATCTCTACCTTCTTATAAATAAATGAATGAATAATAAATAAATAAATAATAATAATAATAATAATAATAATAATAATAATAATAATAATAATAATAAAACTAGACACGTCTGGGTTGGGAAGGTGATCCACTGGGAATTATGCCAAAAATTGAATTTTGACCATACAACAAAATGATATATGCATAAACCAGAATCTGTTCTCGAGAACGAAACGCATAAAATTCTCTGGGATTTTGAGATAAAAACGGATCACCTTATCCCAGCAAGAAGACCAGACCTAGTGCTGATTAACGAAAAGAAAGAACTTGTCAACTGGTGGATTTTGCAGTTCCAGCAGATCACAGGGTGAAGCTAAAGGAAAATAAAAAAAATGGACAAATACCTGAACCTTGCCAGAGAACTGAAAAGGTTATGGAACATGAAAGTCAAAGTGATACCAATTGTAGTTGGTGCACTTGGAACGATCCCAAAAGGATTGGAAAAGGGTTTGGAAAGTCTGGAAATCAGAGGAAGGATTGATACCATCAAGAACACTGCACTGCTGCAATCTGCCAGAATACTCAGAAGAGTCCTGGAGACCGGATGAGACTTGCTGTCACTCAGACTGCAGTGAAAGACCATCAGCTAAAGCTGATGTGAAAACTCAAAAGGAGTAAATAATAATAATAACTCAAGGGATATCACATCAGAAGACATGGACATGGCTAAGCAAACGAAACCGAAACCGAATCCCTTATAATCGCAGCACAAGAAAAATCACTAACAAATATATGCACCCTCCTCATAAGTTTTTATGTAATAAATATTAGATTAGATTAGAAATGCTAATGAAACTAAATAAGAATGCAGATAAAAAGATTTGAAACAGGGGTTGGGTGTAATCGAAATGTAGAACAACTGAAACTTATTCTTCCATCACTCCCGTCTTTCATTACTAAACACACACACACACACACACACATACACATATATATATATATATATATATATATATATATATATATATATATATATATATATATATAAAAGTGTATATTAGATTGTAAGATTTTACACTAGTTATGTTTTTTGTGTTGAAATAAGGTATTTCCTTTAAATCATTAATCTCAATTCAGTTGACTCCATTTCGTCAAGGAGACTCTGAAATCTTGATTAGAAATTTGAAAAATCTTTTTTCTTTTATTAAGAAATCTTAAGATAATTGATGTGAATTGAAAAAAAAAGTTTTTTTTTTGTTATAACCGAAGATGAAAGAATAAAACTGTTTTCATAATGTTTAAGAATTCACTTTTAATTAGGGAAATGGTGACGTCAATTGAAGTTGGGAATTTGTCAAAAATCTTAATAGTCTCTCATAACGAAATATTTCCTTCAATAAATAAAATCTTATGAAAGATTGAAGGGCATTTTTAAAATATCACCAGTTTTTTTAATAAGCTATAATATTTAAAAAGATAATCCTAGCTGTCCGGCTGATACCGACAATTGGCCGTTCCGACATCATTACTTTACTTACCTTTAAGTTAATGGTATTTACTGTAGTAACTCGAAATGTAATTATTTCCTGACTTTGGTTTTGTAATGACAATCTACAGATGACATACATTAATCCTTTGTTCATCAATTACTGTCTATTTAAACAGATAAAAAAATTTTTAAAAAGATTAACATCTCAGGTTGCAAATCTTTATCCTTTCGTTATGTTTTTTTATGTAGAAGTCATGAATATATATATATTTACCAAGCCCTCCACATGAGAAGGATGCGACACAAGGTCAATTTCTTAAGCGGAGTTCAACAGGTTTGAATTCAGAGTTTTTCTTCTCCTAGACCGGTTGCCTAACCAAGGTTAAAGAGCCCAGTCTGCCCTACTATTTATTCATAGCTGGAGGGAGAGTAGGATTCATACCTTTCCCAAGGGTATTAGTGCTAAGTGAAATGCAATTACCACGTCCAGGATTTGAACTCGGGGCGACGAGTCCATTTCCCATGACTTTAACCATTACACCACGCGATTCCTAAGTAATGAATATAAGTGAATCAAAATTCTGAGGATGCTAAGTTTTAATGGTTAAGTATGAATAATTAAATAAGTTTTAATGGTTAAGTATGAATAATTAAATAAGTTTTAATGGTTAAGTATGAATAATTAAATCATATAATGAAGGCATCTAAAATTAACATTAAACAAAAGCCATTTGGGTTTTGTGCACTATATACTGACAACATCAAATAAAAATGGTTATATAAATTCCTGTTTTAATTCTATCTTTTAGAAAAATGGTTATGATTATTAAACAGTAAACAACAAATTACAGCATTTAACTGTGAGTTGAATAATGAGATGGAAAACCCCTGAAATTTAAATTACGTATAGATAATTGTGGAAAGTCACTATAAATTTTAGAAATCACGAATGAAAGGCTGTCGATCTCTGATAGGTTGATGGATGGTAAGAAAGAAAAAAAGAATTATGATTTGGCAGTCTGGCTTGGGTGTTAGAAGAAACAGACATAAGATGAGTGTCTGTTCTCCAAGGCATTTTTACTTGGGACAAAATAAATGAACTCAAACACAAAAAAAAATCCAATAGACATAGAAAGAGCCAGCTATTCCGATCCAGAATAACCGAGCCCAACTCGGGTTCATCCAAGAGAACGGTTGAACAGTAAGGAGATAAGAATAGAATTATTACTATTAAAACCAAAACTCCTTTCAATGGGACATGCAATGTTACACTGGGTATATTTTGTATCGCCTTTGTTCTGTTAGTGTAGAAGAAGGAGTCAAAGGCCCTCATGACAGACATATGTAATCCATGCGGCCCACACGACAGACATAAGTCATCTATGCGGCCCTAAAGGGCTGCTCAGTTTGACATGACTCTACTAGTCGACACAAACAGACTAGCATAAACCCTAAGCCAAAGCAACGCAATGATAATTTATTGCACTTAATGAAACTCATTAAAATTCATCCCCGTTTTATAACTGTCGATTCCAGTTAAATCAACGACCAATAAAGGTAAAATATAATTTATTATATTTCTTCCTATATTAACATTACAAAACAATTATTTTCAAATAAGCATGACATTCAAATTTTGTCAAAGAAACTCGTGTAATATTTGAAAATATTGCTTTTTGTACTTACTTATGAGGGACTGTGAAGAGTTCCAGAAATCGATTGATTTTTTTTTTTAATTATTGAATTATATCATGTAATCAGTGAAAATCACAAACCTATTTTTGGACTTTTCCTTATTATAAACATTACCCAAAATAAGAATCAATTTTTAAAAGATATTTCCTGGGCGAGGGGCTGTTAAAAATTCAATACAAGAGGTGTGTATCATAGTCAGTAAAATCATCAAATTTATTACAGGAGTAAAACAATTGAACCATTTGAAATGGAAACTTAGTTTTGATAACTTTAAATATAAATATTAAAATAAACAAACTATATATAAGTCTTCATTAATATTACAAAATAGAAGATTGGGTATTTCCCATTATGTATGAGGTTAATATTTTGAAAGCATTGTTAATTGAATCACAAAGTGCCCGCTACTTTACATATAAGGTTATCGGGTACATTTTGTGCAAGGGAAAAACCAATCTCAACCAATAAGCATCCACAGATATTCATATCCAATGTATTTAAAACGCGTGTAGATTTATAATAAGCAAATATCCCCATGTGATAACTGACATCTCTCTTAGGGGCTTCGTAAGGTGTTACATGACAATCACAGAAATTCCTTCTCTAACCCCTTTTTTCTTCTTTCCAGAAGAGACGTTTTCTTAAATCCTACGAGGGAACAGAAAGGTCACATTGCTATATTAGATACACTTATCAAGTAAGCCTTTTTTCTCTTTTTGAACTCCTTCCTCATACTGCTTGTTCATCAAGCAATATGTGTACAATTTTAGTCTTTGGGAAACGTGTATATTATTAGGTTATCGTCTGAAGATGACTTATTTTAAGGTAATTAAAAAAAGCATCTGAAGAGAACACAAGGTTACTGAACATTGTGTTTATACAAAATAAATATGAGGACAACAGTCCGAAATATGAAAATTATTCATAATTATTAAGATGTCATAAAAAGTAAATAGAAAAAGAAATACTTACGCCTCGTCAGTATTGAAATGCCTACAACAGCTTATCCCGTCCGTCGCTTCTTCTTGGTAATACATTCCAGGCAACAAAGAGCCTGATATCCCCGTCGTATATCGCGATCACAAAGCCAAAGAATTGGGTTCAATCCTGGGTTGGCACTGTGCAACCACCGGGAAAGCATGATTTCGGGAATGTCATGCAAATGTCCCCGTGGACAAATCCCCGGTGGACAAATGGCGGCTACAAGGCTTATTGTTCGCGTAATCATTTGCATGAGAAAGAAAAAAACGTCTACCAAAAGGAGGGCGACCATCGAGTTGAGCAGCGAACCGCGATCGTCTCGATCGGGTGAGCAGTGTGGCGACAGCAGGACGAAAACTGCAATCAACGTGAGTAGAAAACTAATAGCAACAAGACCTGACGGTATGTAACGAACAATCTGCGTAAGGCGAGACATATCCTCACTAACATCCACTTTACAGCCAAACAGTGAGGGTTCATCAGGATTTGGAAGTTTGACCCCTTGTAATATAATTTCCGGAAGGGTCATTGCCATGCCGACCACCCACGGCATGAAGACCATAATTGCCCCAATGGCACGGTGAACCGGATGTCGATACGTGTCCGGTGATATTAAACAAAAGAAACGGTCGAGATGAATCTCCAATAAACACAAAGGCAGTGCGTCATTTAACACCGACCTGGCAAAAGCGAATATCTTGCAGGTGAGGTCATCAAACCTGTGAATTCCCTGGATCTTTTCGTAGAGGGCGTAGGCCAGGATCACGACACCGGACAGGATACTGATGAGAGTTAAGTTCACTAAATGAAGTCTGAATAGTTTTTTGTCTTTTGCCTTCACACAGCATAGACCCAGCAGTAAAATAAAGTTGAATAGACAGACACAGGCGGCGATTGAACGATCTGTTATGATAACTGTGTCCGATAGATGCTCCGGAGATTCAAGGAAAACGCTAAGTTCACCACCTTCCCTTGGTAATGGTAGCGGTTCATAATGGTGACGATATTCTGTTTGGTTACTAGCAAACCATAACAGGGAATTGGGTGGAACATGGGGTTTCCGTTGGTCCGACATCTGCAAAGAGACAAATAAAACATTTTTTATTAGATTAGCAGAATAATTTCAAGTAAAAAAAAAATCAGATTTCAATAATTATTATTAGTAGCAAGACCTGGGGATGTACCACAGTATTTTAATTTAATTATTACAACGTTTGATATGTTTATCAAATAGTTGGATATGTAAAAAGTATAACAATCTTCATTCAACTCTCTCTCTCTCTCTCTCTCTCTCTCTCTCTCTCTCTCTCTCACACACACACACACACACACACACACACACACATACTCACTGACTCTTTTTTCTTTCTTTTCCTCCTTTCATCTTTACATTATGTTCGATTGAAATAGATTAGCGTTGTCGCTTTCGGGCACTCATTCCATCTCCCTAATTTTCCACCGAACAATTTCTTTCTTTCTTTCTTTCTTTCTTTCTTTCTTTCTCATATTTTTATTTTATGCGTAGCATGTCCCATTTCTTCCTTTTCATTATAATAAAAACGGAATGGTATACTATTTAGCTGAGGTGACGTCACATATTAGAAATAAGAATTCGGTCGGATAAGCAACACAATATAAACAGGATTCACATTTTTGCTTTTCATTATCGAATAATTTTAAGTTCAAAATATCAACTTGTAATAATTATCATTATCATCATTATGTTTAGAAATATATTATGTTTTAATATCCCTTATATTGTTAGAAATGTTTTAGATGCCATATAATGTTTGAAATGTTTTAGATGCCATATAATGTTAGAAATGTTTTAGATGCTATATAATGTTTGAAATGTTTTAGATGCCATATAATGTTTGAAATGTTTTAGATGCCATATAATGTCTGAAATGTGTTTTAGATGCCATATAATGTTGAAATGTTTTAGATGCTATATAATGTTTGAAATGTTTTAGATGCCATATAATGTCTGAAATGTTTTAGATGCCATATAATGTTTGAAATGTTTTAGATGCCTATATAATGTTTGAAATGTTTTAGATGCCATACAATGTCTGAAATGTTTTAGATGCCTTGTGATTTTAGAAAAGCTTTATATACCTTATAATGTTAGAACGTAAAATTGAAAATTATAGTGTTATTATTATTATTATTATTATTATTATTATTATTATTATTATTATATTTTCTTATAAGTAAGTACAGTTGGTGGTTGGTGGAATGGCCAATTGTCGATATCAGTCGGACTGCGAGGGAGTTTATCCCCTTTTTCACTAGGGTGAGACTAGGGACATTCATTACCGCTGGCTCGCTAAGTTGGTGGGACCGGTATCGAACCAGGATCCCTCGCGATATCCTAGGCGGATGCTCTATCGACTGATATAAATCGAACCCTAAGTACAAATAATCAGCTTGTAATAATTATTATCCTTATTTTGTTGGAAATATTATAGAATATTTTATATGCCTTATAATGTTAGGAAGTCAAATTGAAAATTATAGTTTTATCATTATTTCCAAAACCATGTTTGGTTCAAGGATATCTTCTGACGATGATTTTATTTTAAGGTAATTAAGAAACAACTAAACAAAACCTGAGGTTACAGTGGCCTGAACGTTGTATTTATACATGCCACGATAAAGATGAGGACAACAGTCCGAAATATCAAAATTATTCACATCAAGCCTCATCTCATAAATACGAGGTGTTTCTGAAAAGAAATGAGACTGTTGTCACAAACAATTCATTTCAAAACCAAACAACAAAGAAATCCTCTCTTGAATCTAATGCATTTTCCATCTTTCTTTGTCACGCTTCTCTGCACTGCTGTAAGGATTCTTCTTGTATTCCCTCAGCTCTGTAGATATAGACATATTGGTGGTCTCAACGCATTCAAAACGGGTCCCTTGACGAGCCCCTTGACGAGCCCCTTGATCTTGGGAAGTGCACGGGAAGGAACGATAGTTGTGGCAGGACAAATCATGATTTTCCCTTTTTCCAAAGCTGAAGGGAATCATCAAGGGAACCCGTTTTGAATGCTTTGAGGCCATCAATAGGTCCCTAACGACAGAGCTGAGTGACATACCAGAAGAATCCTTCCAGCAGGGCAGACAAGTGTGACAGAGAAGGATGGGAAGGTGCATTAGATTTAAGAGGGGACTACTTTGGACGAGAAAACATTTAGTTTCCTGTTTGGATTTTAAACCAACAGTCTCATTAATTTTCAGACACGCCTCGTACAGACACACCTCGCAAGTTAATTTCATACCGGGCAATACTAGCCGTCTTGCCGAGTAGGAATTCTCAATTTTGTAATTGGCAACCATCAAAGAAAAGAAGACGACATCTTTATTATCTGTTTGGATGACAACAAAAATGTCTGACGACATTATAATTCCGGTTTTGTAATTGGGTTCGGATCTAATACGATCAAGCATTTATGGCTGACATGTGACACAAGGCGGCAAAACAAAAAGGACAACTGCAATGACGAATTTTGATTGGTCATTTAAATAAGCCAGTCTATATTGGCGGGATGAACACAACAATCTTTAAGGATGAGGTGACTTAAGTTGTTTGACAATTGACCAGACAATATACGACCAAAGATCAAACAACAAAATAGGAGGATCAAATCAAAAATACTCAACTGGTTTGTTTACTTGTTACAACAAACTTCAAAGTAACTTCGAATTTTGGAGTAAAATGATCATTAAAATGTCACTATCAATTAGATATGATTAGTATGATAAGATAAAAAAAATGCAGTCCAATATATATATATATATATATATATATATATATATATAATCCAAAAGTCCAGAGAAGAAATCTTCCTTACGACACAAGAGTTTTATTTAAAAAACCTGTCGCAGTTTGAGAGCTCAATGTATTCTCTTAATGTTAGAGTCACAGAGCAAATATATAAGTAAAGAAATGACTTAGAGATTTAGGATTTATTAAGGGAGAAAAATGAAAATGTTGAGTGTATGGTGAATGTGTGAATATAATGTTATTTAACGTTATCTTTTATATGTGCGTTTTTTTTGTTGTTTTTTTCCCCATGCAATGATCGCGTTATCAGCTTTCATATATAAACGCACATATAAAAAATAACGGTAAATAACATTATATTCACACATTCACCATACACTCAACATTTTCATTTTTCTCCCTTACAAAAATTTATCTTGCATTGTCCCGATGATGGTTTATCATAAACCGAAATACTTAAGTATAGACATATAAAATTGTTCCTTTGATCTTAACATCTTGTGTCTGTTATATTTTTGAAAACATTTTCTTCATATGTATATATATATATATTATATATATATATATATATATATATATATATATATATATATATATATATATATATATATTACTCATATTGTCGGATTCATTTCCTTTCTTTTAACTTATATATATATATATATATATATATATATATATATATATTATATATATATATTCTTGTCCCGATGAGCTACTAAGCGCAACTATTAGTTGGTATATCTGAATCACTGAGTTTAACTTTATCATTTGCTCTACTTAGGTATCGAGCAATTTTTCATTTTAGCTTTAGACAATCCTAGCAATTTATAAATATATATTTTCTATATATCATTTTTTTCTGTCATGTGTTATAGTTTTAATCGATTATTTGAAGTTTGGCAGTATAATTTTTCACTAACAAATTATTTGCCGTTTTTTCTTACTACAAGGGTTTACTTATGAGATTATTATTATATATATATATATATATATATATATATATATATATATATATATATCATTGTAGAATACAAGGTGCGATTGTTAGCAATGGTTCCAACGCTGCGTGTTAACCACTAAACATCAAGATAATTTTCTTGACAATAAGTGGATAATATGCTTTGAAACCACTGGCAACAATCACACCATAAATTTATTGTATTCTATCTAACAAAAATACAATTTTAATTTATTGTACTAGTTCTAACAAAAATTACACCCGTAATACACTTTATTTTCAGTTCTCCAATACTACAATACCAGATATATATATATATATATATATATATATATATATATATATATATATATATATATATATACATATATATATATAGCAAAAAGTCAACGTCTCTGATGACGGATAAACATCCGAAACCATTGGTAAGACGAACTTTGTATTGGTGACTATAAATATATATATATATATATATATATACATACATACATGTGTGTGTGTGTGTGTGTGTGTGGTGTTTATTTATATAATTTGATGAGCCACAAATAAAAGACAACAGTAAATTGGCGTTTCAATATCCCGCCAACTTGTAGAAAAAGAATCAAAGGTCAGATGTTTATGAGGAAGGTCATACCTAAAATGAGAATGTAGTTTTGGTCGGATGGTTGGTCGGACTTTACGGCATCTCAACCCATTGGGTCATTTTATGCCGACAACGTTTTGTTTTATTCATTCTTGATGGCTACTCAAATGTTTTTAGAACTCATTTTATTCTATTTCACTCATAGATGACACCCTGACAGATACTACTACTCCGGGTTGGAGTAGACCTGTGAACAATTGAGGAAGGGGCACTCCACATTACCTAAAACTCCAGAATTGGAACCCCACCAACAGATAAATTTTAACGTCATACCCAGGACAATAAGACCCTCATCCACAGCCTTCTAGCTCATATGACAATGTAGTTTTATTAACGTAGTTTTGGTAGTTATGTAAGAAAGAGTTAGGGTTAGGGTTACAACGTCTTTCGTTTCATTTCTATTGAAATTCAGTTGTTTCTAGATAATTATAATATTAATTCTACAAGTTAAGATTCATTCGACGGTGAATTGCAACTGAATTAAGTCTCTTCACACCATCTTTGTTTTCATTTAATTACCTTTTTACTTTGAAGGGAAAATAGGATTTTGTCTCATTGTCAATAATTAGAATTATCGCTCTGAAAAATCAGAATTATCATTTCAGTTTCTTTTGGGAGGAAAAAAGAAAAAAAGAAAAGAGAAAATATATTTCGTTTCCTTCTAATTTCTCTTTTTAAAAAAAATTTCAATTCAATCTTTTTTTAATCCAAATTTTTAATTTAGAAAAACATTTATTTTATTTTGTATTTTATATCATTTTATCGTCTCTGTTACTTTTGAAAAATGCTTGAGGCTTTTTTTTCTTCCGTTTCTTTTCTACTGATTCGACTCTTGTATGGAAACATCTGTAGAAACATCTGCCCTTGCCACTCGAACCGATTCCCCACTCGAACACACCCCCCTCCTCGCGAACTCCCCCTCCTCTCTCTCGAGTGTTACCAGTTTGCAGTGCCACGTGACTTAACCCCCTACCTTCATCCATGTTTTTTTTCTTCTATTTAATGTCGAAATATCGAACAAAACTGAAACTGCAGAATTTCTTCAGTCGTTCAAGAAAAGGAATATTAAAATTTGATCACAGTGTCGATTTCTTTATGGAATTTGTTTCTTATGTAACGCTTATTTCGTTGAGAAAAGGATCAGAAAAAAGAAAAAGAAATTAATTCATTAACGCAGTGGCTTGTTGGTTTTTTTTTTTGTTTTTTGAAGAAGAAGAAGAAATGAAAAAAAGAAGAAATGAAAAAAAAGAAAGAAGAAGAAGAAGAAGAAGAAGAAGAAGAAGAAGAAGAAAATGAAAAAAGAAAAAAGAAAAAAAAGAAGAATGAAAAAAGAAAGAAAGAAAGAAAGAAAGAAGAAGAAGAAGAAGAAGAAGAAGAAGAAATGAAAAAGAAAGAAAAAGAAAGAAGAAGAAAGAAGAAGAAGAAGAAGAAGAAGAAGAAGAGAGAAGAAGAGAAGAAATTGTTTAATTTCTTAGATCAAGAGCAAAAATATTCCATATCTATATATTATAAAGAAAGAAAGGGACGAAAAAGTACATGCTACACAGAAAAATTCAATAAGAAAGAACGAAAGAAAGAAAGAAAGAAAGAAAGAGAGAAGCGGAAAGATAAAGACGGAAAGTGGTCGCGTTAAAATGATAACGCTAATCTGTTTCAATCGAACATAATGAAAAGATGAAAAGAAGGAAAGAAAGAAAAAAAGAATGAGAAAGAGTTTAATCAAAATTATTGTACTGTTTACATATTGAACTATTGCAATAGCTTTTAAGTAAATGTACCAAACTTTGTAATAATTAAATTATCATACTATGGTTTATCCACAGGTCCTGGTAGTTAATTAATTAACGCAATAACAATGTGTGTGTGGGGTTCTATCAATGTAAAAAACAAAAACAAGGCTGAAACTGGAAACGATGATGATATTGCATTATCAAAACGAGGCTGTAAATTGGTTAATTTCTTAAATAAAAACCGACATTTGGTGTGCTTATTTCTAAGAAAGGTGCGTTCGCCTCATTTAGAAGACATGTTCAAACTTTCCTAATTTGTCCTGGATCTTAAATAAAGACAGTTCATATAGTATTATTCATAGTATACATGGTGCTTGTATAATATCAATATTAAATTTAGCTGTAAAAGTTCGTTATAAGATTTGAATCCTGTCTATACGTTAACTATACGTTCACTATCAAATGACATATTGGATCCAATAAAGTAAATACTATTCTTGTACATTGCTACGTGGCTCTGTTTCGACGTCCAATGTTTGTCTACTGTCATATTGAAGTTATACAATTAGGGCCAACTTTTTTTGTTGCATACCATTAAGATGGGAATTATTTTAGTTTCCACAAATTTAGAAAAACAATTACAATCTGGAGAAAAGATACATTTAAACGCTTAAAATGAAATTTCAAGTGTCAAGTTTATTTTGAAGGAATATTTATTTTTGATAGAACATATTTTTCTATGTAGTTATTTAACTTAGCTTAGGTTAATCGTGGCAAAAGGCCAGAAGTTTAGAGCACCCAGTGAGTATGAAACTCATTAAAAATGGCGTACTAATCTAGTTTGCTAGTCATTACACCATGGGAGATGCCCATTTGTGATTTCTATGTAGAAATTCTGTGGAAAATTGTAAAGTTAGACGACTAAATACTTTCTATTTCACTTCAAATATATTTCCAGAAATCTCCTCACTCACGTACATTCACACACACGCACGCACGCACGCGCACACACACACACACATACACACATATATATATATATATATATATATATATATATATAGAGAGAAGAAAGAGAGAGAGAAGAGATAGATAGATAGATAGATAGATGAGGGTATGTATGCATCAAAGCTAAAGGCAACCAGCCAAAAAGATAGACTTCAGAAATGGAAAGACCACTTCCAGAAACTTCTGGGGAACCCATCTAAAATCATAGAAAATAACACCCAAAAGATCATAGATAGAAAACTAGACATCAAACTGGGGGATTTTACAACAGAAGAACTCAACAAAGTCTTAAAAAAACTAAAAGTTAGAAAAGCAGCAGGACTTGACGAAATATCCCCCGATGTATGGAAGATGGGTAAGTTTAATGACATACTGCTTAGGCTATGTAATGCTATTGATAAATGGACAAAAGGATGCATCCTCCCATTCTCCAAAAAAGGAGACATAGGAAAAGCTAAAAACTACAGAGGCATTATTCTTACTACCATTGCAGCTAAGATATATAATGCCCTTCTTCTTATATCGAATCCGACCCAAAATAGAGAAAATCCCTTGGAAAAACCAAACCGGATTCCGCAGAAATCGATCCACAACCTCTCAGATCCTGATTATACGACGGATCATAGAAGGGATTCGAGCAAAGAATCTGGAGGCAATGCTACTATTCGTAGATTTTTCCAAGGCATTTGATTCCACAGAGGAAAATGGAACAAATACTACTCGCATATGGTCTCCCCAAAGAAACGATTACCGCTATAATGGTACTCTACAAAGACACTAAGGCAATGGTACGCTCACCCGATGGCGATATAGATTTCTTTGACATCGCCGCTGGAGTCCTGCAAGGAGATATATTAGCACCATATATATTGATAATATGCCTAGCCTATGTACACCGAACATCATTAGATACCATAAAAGAAAAAGGTTTTACATTAAAAAAGGCAAGAAGCAGAAGACATCCCACAGAAACGGTCACAGATGCAGACTATGCTGATGACCTCGCACTTCTCGCAGATACATTGGCACAGGCTGAGTCACTACTACATAGCCTAGAGTGAGCAGCAAAGGACAACGGCCTCTATGTGAACTCTGATAAAACAGAGTTCATCAGCTTCAAAAAGAAAGGAAACATCTCCACACTAGAGGGTAAGCCTCTTAAGCCAGTAGAACAATTCACATACCTAGGTAGTAATATCTCATCCACAGATAACGATATTAATGTACGACTAGGAAAGGCATGGCTGGGCACAAACAAATTATCAGTCATATGGAAATCCGATCTCACTGACAAGTAAAGCGACATTTCTTCCAGGCTGTAGTCATATCAGTACTGCTGTATGGCTACACCACCAGGACCCTAACGAAGCGCCTTGAGAATAAGTTAGATGGGACCTGCACAAGAATGCTGCGTGCAGTCTTGAACAAGTCGTGGAAACAGCATTCCACAAGGAAGCAGCTGTATGGCCACCTGCCCCCTATCTCACAAACCATTTTAGTGAGACTAGACATACAGGATACTGCTGGAGAAGCAGGAACGAGCTCAAAAGCGACGTTCTCCTGTGGAAGCCAACACATGGACATGCAAGTGTGGGGCGCCCAGCAAGGACCTACATTGACCAACTATGTGAAGATGCTGGCTGCAGCGAGGAAAAACTCCCAGGGGTGATGAATGATAGGGAAAGTTGGCGAGAGATTGTCATGGATATCCGTGCTGCCTGCGTGACATGATGATGATGATGATGATGATGGTATGTATAACATATGAATATATATATATATATATATATATATATATATATATATATATATATATATATCTGTGTCTATGCATGTGTGCTCTTGCATGTGTGTGTGTGTGTGTGTGTGTGTGGTGCGTGTGTGTGTTGAAATAGTCACAGACGCTTAGTAATTGTTAGTTTCTCGCTAATGTGATCATCATTGGTCTAATGATTACTTAGATGAGAAACTGACAATCACCCAGCACCGTTGATTATGTGTTTACGCTATTCCCCTTATTTAGATGTAAACATGCTTTATAATCGATAAAATATATATTAGATATATAGAAAACTACATTATTAAGTCGAAACTCGGTATCTGTGGATGTCTATATGTTCCCACAAACCGATAGAGCTCTTTAAAGGTGACCTTTGCTCCCAACTAGATCTAGTTGCTAAATCTAGCCACACTGATTAGACGTGAAACCTCGAAACACGATTTCTTCAAACTATATATATATATATATAAGAAAAAGTAACAAAAAAAGATATAAGTGAAAGCATAATAGACTATTTCAGGAGACCTAATGGAATTACGCTTTAGTCCTTTTTTTGTTTGGCATCTGAAGATGGGAACTGAAAATTAATTCCTCGTGGTGTTCGGAAATAGTCTATTATGCTTTGACTCTAAATCATCCAGAGGCTCTTGTTTCCTAAAATACTTTTACTTTGACAATAAGAGTACACATTGAGCTCTGTAAATTACAGCTACTTAAAAACTAGAACGTCGCAAGGAAGATTTTTTCACTCAATCTCTGGATTATACATACACACACACACACACACACACACACACATATATATATATATATATATATGTGTGTGTGTGTGTGTGTGTATGTGTATAACTTAAATTAATTCCAATATGTTGCATGTATCAACTAAATAATGGAAGACCCAATGGTCAAATGAGAAATTATCAGTTTCATCTAATTAATTTCTCTTGTAGTTGATACATGAAACCTTTAAC
>CM042139.1:900146-945146 GCA_023376005.1 Doryteuthis pealeii | reverse complement strand
AGCCAATCAACAGCTCGAATACGTCGTTTGTTAACTATTTAATCGCCGATCTTGGAAGCCGTTTATTTGCTCGTATTCGCCACGGACGAATCGACCAGCAACCAAGGAACACCGAGGAACAACCAAAGGATTCTACCCAACACTAAGGACACCGAGGAACGAACAAAGGACTAAGGGACACCGAGGAACAACCAAAGGATTCTACCAACACAAGGGACACCGAGGAACAACCAAAGGATTCTACCCAACACTAAGGGACACCGAGGAACAACCAAAGGATTCTACCCAACACTAAGGGACCGAGGAACAACCAAAGGATTCCCAACACTAAGGACACCGAGGAACAACCAAAGGATTCTACCCAACACTAAGGGACACCGAGGAACAACCAAAGGATTCTACCCAACACTAAGGACACCGAGGAACAACCAAAGGATTCTACCAACACTAAGGGACACCGAGGAACAACCAAAGGATTCTACCCAACACTAAGGGACACCGAGGAACAACCAAGGATCTACCAACACTAAGGACACGAGGAACAACCAAAGGATTCTACCCAACACTAAGGACACCGAGGAACAACCAAAGGATTCTACCTCAACACGAGGAACAACCAAAGGATTCTACCCAACACTAAGGGACACCGAGGAACAACCAAAGGATTCTACCCAACACTAAGGGACACCGAGGAACAACCAAAGGATTCTACCAACACTAAGGGACACCGAGGAACAACCAAAGGATTCTCTACCAACACTAAGGGACACCGAGGAACAACCAAAGGATTCTACCCAACACTAAGGGACACGAGGAACAAAAGGATTCTACCCAACACTAAGGGACACCGAGGAACAACCAAAGGATTCTACCAACACTAAGGGACACCGAGGACACCGAGGGGACCCAACACTAAGGGACACCGAGGAACAACCAAAGGATTCTA
Organism: Doryteuthis pealeii; assembly: GCA_023376005.1. NCBI lineage: Eukaryota > Metazoa > Mollusca > Cephalopoda > Myopsida > Loliginidae > Doryteuthis > Doryteuthis pealeii. The sequence continues at coordinate 944,200 of CM042139.1, read as the reverse complement.
CCAACACTAAGGGACACCGAGGAACAACCAAAGGATTCTACCCAACACTAAGGAACACCGAGGAACAACCAAAGGATTCTACCCAACACTAAGGAACACCGAGGAACAACCAAAGGATTCTACCCAACACTAAGGTACACCGAGGAACCAAAGGATTCTACCCAACACTAAGGGACACCGAGGAACAATCAAAGGATTCTACCCAACACTAAGGAACACGAGGAACAACCAAAGGATTCTACCCAACACTAAGGGTCACCGAGGAACAACCAAAGGATTCTATCTTACATTAAGGAACACCAAATATCTCCACTGTAAAGTGCTATCACTTGCAACCTAACAATGGCCATAAAAATCATAAGACTTCCTAACAAACTCTCAAATTGTCGACCGGTTTTCGATGTCATTGAATATCGTATATTTTACAAGTGCTTTTTTTATCGTCTTTGGTAAGAATTGAGAAGTAATATTTCGGAAATTATTGTTTACAAAACGTAAGACTGTTTTGAATAAGTAAAGTATGTGTCAGAAACGTTGAGAGATGTCAAAACAGGGAAGTTGGCATTTAATAATAAACAATATTGTAAATCATTTCATCTAGGATGAAATGGATATCTATTCAATGATAATGAGAAATTGAAACAAATATTTGAATTGTTTTTACATTTGCAAATATTATTTTCTGTTGAATTGAAAGAATCGATAACTAACCAGACCACTCACACAAATCTCCAAATGGGTTAGATGGGACTCCTTAACATTGGCTGGCAACCGATCTAGGACAAGGAATATTCTGATACAAAACCACAGCTATCTTGCAGTTCTAACTCATCTCAAGGAAAAGCTAAAAGAATTAACCCCGAAAACAAATCCGGAGCTGGCGTGCCCAAAGTGGTGTGATGCTGGACTTCAGCACTAACCAGCAACTACTGTGACACCGTCGTTGCCAAATTGCAGTGGTCCTTACCTTTCCGTTGGACAACAACGGCTGTGTGGATAGGGTGGATTGCTGCTTGGGCGACAGCTCATCCTCCATAACAACCTGCCCAGACTACATAGTTTCCTTAATCTTCCGACCGTTATTATCTTTCAACATTCCGGTTAAAAATGAGACCGTCCAAATCGTCTAAGATGAAAATAACAATTCGACAGAGAAGCAACACCAGATAATCAGGATTTACTTTTTTGCATTATATCATGGACTATTTGGACGGTCTAATTTTAACCTTAGGGTGTTGCAAGATGATAACAGTCGGAATATTAAGGAATACGACTATTAATATATAGATTAAGGAACCAGAGTATTAATGAATAGATACGGAGTAAACTGAAATCTGTGCTGTAATGATAGCGGACAACTTTTAGAATGTTATGGTGTAATAATGTCAAATTCCTATGTGTTTGAATAATTTTGATGTTTCGGACTCTTGGCCTCATCTTCTCATTGTGTATAAACAGGATGTCCAGGTCACAGTAACCTCGGGCTCTGTTCAGGTGTTGTTGTTTTTTTCAACTTTCATTTATATTTATATATATACTAGCAAATATATGCACCCTCCGGATGCAAGTATTTAAGTTTTAATATAATAAAATATCATATTAAATTAGAAAGGCTAATGAAACTGTATAAGAATGTAGATAAAAAGATCTGCAACAGAGGGGGTATGATTGAAAAATAGAACAACTTTGAAACTAACTCTTTCATCATTATCCATTACTCCCGTCTTTCATTGGTAAATTTTCCTAATTTAACTATTTAGTTAAAATAGGAAGTAAAGAATAATATTAGTTATTTCTTCTTGTTCAGGGATTTCTTTTAAGATTTATTGAAGAGATTTTTGCTCATATACATTAAGATAAAACCAAACAATTAGAAATCAATAATACTAAGCATATATTTATTAAAATCAATTTTTAAAGATCAATATGCAAATTAGCCTTCCCATTCATACTGTATACCGCTATTTTGTTGTATATATAAATACAATTGCATGTTAATAGTATGTTGTTATGGTCAACATTATAAATATTGTAAAACAATTTTATTAATAATTGAGGTATAAATAAAAAATAAAATCATGGTAAATGTGATGTAAATAACAAAGGGAATTCTGACTTTATAGTTTCGGTTACAGACAAACAAACCCACAATCTCCATTATAGTAAGATATATATATATATATATATATATATATATATATATTATTCAATGCAATTGCAGTGATGCTGATACCTTTTTAATTAAGTGCGTCCTTGGACACATGTATTTGATTTGAATGACTGCACAGGAAATTTGTTGGGTCCCAACAAAAGATTCTTAATAAATTGCAGAGTTTTTATCTATGAAAAACAAAAGCTGTCTAACCTCTACCTCGTACCCCATAGAGTGTAATTCATTTCCAATGGAATATTGAAATGTATTTACAGTAAACTGGAAATGGTGGGGGAAGAAGAAAAAAACACTGGGACGGATGGATACAATTTTACTGCGTCCTTTTATATTTTTATGTGTCAGTGACGCAGGACGCGTACCTAGCAGCGTCTGCGCATTTGTTTCTTTCCCTAAAATGGAAATGTTACTTACTTTCAAGCACCTTTTGTTGAAACAACGAGAATCTCCGTCTTTTGATTTTGTTTTCCCGTCACGTATTGAAAATTTCGTATCAGTGAGTTGGTCCTACCTGACCAGATAACAAAATGGTCTTGCAACACCCGAGACATCGCTCGGCCAATTGTTTCGCCAATTGACTGACTGACCGACAAAAAGCTCGGACACTCAACTGACCAACATTTGATTTATTAGTGAGCCAATGATATACACAAGAACAACAACACAAACACGCTATCTTTCTTATCTATTGCTACCATAGCGAAGTGTGTGGGGGGAGGGGCGTGGAGGGCGAAGGGGCGTGGGGGCGAGGAGGGGGGGCTCTTTTCACCCGGTGAACAAAGTGAACGGCAAAGAAGAAATCTTGATAAGAAAAGACATTTAGCTAACTTTAACTCAACTGCACATTTCTCTGTCATGAAGATATAAGATCATCAGGCGGTATTTTAAAGGTGTGATTATGACAGAGTAAACGCCCCCAACGCCAGGTAATAATAGTCAAGGTAATCTGAACATTAGCTACATAAATAAGAGTAACCTCCCCTTGTTTCTTTCACTTTGAAGGAGCCGTCTGTTTTGGTCGGCCCTTTTCTTTTCACCGTAATCAATACAACTGCATGTTTTAACACGAAAATACCATAAAATGTGTTCTTAATAACACTTAAGTTCATTTCAAATAATGCACACGCACAATTAAGAACACAATTTATGATAGTTTCGTGTTAAAACATTCAGTTGTATTGATTCGAACACGTTCGTATTTTTAGTGTTGATTTACGGTGAACTAAAAATGACCGACCAAACAGACGGCTTCCACAAAGGGAAAGAAACAAGGGGAGGTTACACTCATTTATGTAGCTAATGTTAAGATTACCACATTGACTTTCAAAATAAATATATATATTCAAAAGAAATTTCAAATCACAATGTCTCGTAATTTTATGTACTAGCAGTACCCGTGGATATACCACAGTGTGATAATTTAATAATTACAACATTTGATATGATTACTTAAGAGCAATTGCTATTACTTCAATATGTAAAAAGTACAATAATCTTTATTCAACTCTCCCACTCTCTCTCTCTCTCTCTCTCTCTCTCTCTCTCTCTCTCTCTCTCTCTCTCTCTCTATCCTTTCATCGTTTCTTGGTGTTCGATTGAAACAGATTAACGTTGTCGCTTCAGCACGTTCACCACCTCTCTCTATATTTACTTTACTTTCTTTCTTTTTTATTATATAGGATTGTGTAACATGTCATTTGTCTTTCCTTTCTTTATAATAAAAATGTTATTGTCCATTATTTAGCTTAGGGGATGACACCCATAAGAAGTAAGAATTCGTTGGAAAAGCGACACCAACATAATTAGGATTTACATTTTTGCCTTTCATCTTGAACGATTCGAGCGGTTTCATTTTTAACTAGTGAGTGTTACAAAATAATAACGGTCGACTTATGAGCAAGAGTATTAATACACGTGTGAGTGTGTGTGTGTGTGTGTGTGTGTGTGTGGTGATAGGTGTTATGGAAACTGGATGTTTATTGTCAACGATGCAACGTTTCGGTCTATTAGACCTTCTTAAGGACTGGATTTTCTTTTGAGAATGTCCATCATTGAAGCAAGACCTATATCCAAGTCCTGAAGAAGGTCTAATAGACCGAAAGGTTGCATCGTCGACAATAAACATCCAGTTTCCACAACATCCCGTGTTTGTCCACCTTTCTCCACATACTGTCGGATTAACCTTCTCACACACACACACACACACACACACACACACACACACACACACACATATATATATATATATATATATATATATATATATCGATAGATAAATAAATTATCAAACTATGGAAGAACAAGTCAACTCATTTGACCTATATATATATATATATATATATATATATATATATATATATATATATATATATATGCCCAATACCCGGTAGAGCTCTCTGGGTGCGACTTTAATTGACTTTCACCGCCAGCGTAATAAAGCAATGATATGAATAAAGCATATATATGTGTATGCGTATGTGAGTGTATGCGTATATATATATATATATATATATATATATATATATATATATATATGTGTGTGTGTGTGTGTGTGTGTGTGTGTGATAGGAGATAGAAGAGAAGATGGAAAAGATGAGGAAAGTGAACATTTTAGGAAAGTGAAAATATGCAGAGAGAGAGAGAGAGAGAGAGAGAGAGAGAGAGAGAGAGAGAGAGAGAGAGAGAGAGAGAGAGAGATTGAAGAATTTGTTAGAAATGTAATTATCAACCTTGCAGCTAATTAACACGTATTACCGGAGTGGGAGTACCTGTAAGGGTCTCATCTATGGTTTAAACAAAAAATGTGTTTATAAAAAATTGAGTATCCTTTAAGAATTAATTCATTTCAAAATTTTGTCGGCATTAAATGACCCATCGATGTTGATATGCAGTAAAACAAACCAAACCAAACCAAACCAAACCAATACGTATTAACTTATAAGTTAAGTGATGAAAGTTTTCTATTTTAGAGTAGTTTTTTAGATTGAGGATATCCGCTGTTAATAAAGCAAACCTTACTCTCCAACAGGAAAAACCTAATAAAAATGAAACTGAACTAAAATCAAAGAGTGTCGTCTTAACATCATCTCCATACTTTAAAGTTTTGCCAAACATAAAAGAAGATAAAAATACAAAAAGTCAAATGAATACATTTTAGTCACATCTATACATACATAAAGGGCAGTTGTGTGTATGTATGTATGTATGTATGTATGTGTGCGTGTATGTCCGGAGGAAGCTACGAAAATAAAACACTTAACCACAAAGTCAATATATAGAGAGATTCACCATCATCAGATCTTCATTATTTTGTTGAAAATTATAAAGATTTGATGTGTATTTTCGAATACATTACAAATTAAATTTACAATGAAATAGCATAAAATCTTATTAAAAAATGTCAAGCATTTGTAAATCACAAAGGTAAACAAATCAATACACCAAGTTTTTTGCCCCTCCCCCTTCTACACAGATGATGGTGGGTAGCCGCTTCTCGTACCTTATTGCAAAAATCCTTCTATTAAATGATTCAGACTCAAAAGTGAAACAATCTTACGTTTTTTACTACGGTGATTCAAATCCCCCTTCTACAGATGATGGTGGGTAGCCGCTTCTCGTACCTTATTGCAAAAATCCTTCTATTAAATGATTCAGACTCAAAAGTGAAACAATCTTACGTTTTTTTTTACTACGGTGATTCAAATCGAGACGATAATTTGGTACAATTGTGATTCTATTCTCGTCACGTGACTTGATGTGGTTACTTAATCTTAGTTCCGTGACTACCACGTGTCTTTCCGGCTAGTTTCTTTGTCAATGGTTCTTGTACCCACGCTGTGTTTTTCACAAAACTATAGAATTTGAAATTGACGCAACTTGGTCGGAGCTATTCTCGTTGTATTCGTCGGTTGAATATCTCACATCGTGTGTCACCGAATACTTTCCAAATTCATTGAATTAGTGTCAACCATTTTAATTTGGTCACAAAAGAAACATCTGGTCTCACGCTATTACGATTGAATATTACTCTCTTCCCTGAACTAAGGTGTTATATCGTGGTGTAATTGTTAGCAAGGAAGTCTTGCAAACCAATTACAACAGAAGATCGAGTTCAATCCTCACTGGATACCCCACAAAATAGAAGGTAAGAATTAGCATAATGGATTTGTTCTATCAGTTGATTTAACACTATATATATATATATATATATATATATATATATATATATGGAGAGAGAGAGAGGAGGGGGAGAGAGAGAGGGAGTTATTTCCTTCCATACGGAATATACATCTGAAGTAGAATAGATAATGGATCGGCCGAAATAGAGCAATTATATATATATATATATATATATATATATATATATATATATATATTCAAAATATCGAATCTTCTCTGTGTGTGGAATATTTTTACACAGATGAACTGACCGAAACACATGTGTAAGTGATATTGATTAAATTCATCTTTTATTATCCATTCTGCTCTTTCTTTTCTTTATTCATTCTTCCTCATATTGTCGGATTCATTGCCAATTTCCATTTTTACATATATATATATATATATATATATATATATATAGAGAGAGAGAGAGAGAGAGAGAGAGAGAGAGAGAGAGACTGCGGAAAATCAGAGCGCGGATTAACCCAAAAATCAAGATAAAAATATTGAGCACGTCTTGGGAATGAATTTCAATTTCCATTTTGTGCGTTTCTTTATATTTATGCTCAAAAAGTGAAAATCATAGAAAATTGTCATTTGTTTTAATAGGAAGAAACTTTGTATTTATAATTTCCCTATATTTACCAACTAGTAAGAACATTAAATAAACTAGCAAAATAAAAAACACCCGCCGGGCGATGTAAAAATAGATTTTTGAAACATATTGCCTGAGAGGTGGGAATTAAAAATTCAATGTCAGCGAGTTTGTACCCTAAGTAAGTAAAATCATCAAATTCATTAAAGGATTAAAAAATAAAACAATTTGAAATGTAAACTTTAAATATGTATTAAAATAAAACAAACTATATATAGATATATAATACCAGTCATGTATTTATTAAAACTTGTTTTAAAAACAATGAGGACTGTCTAATGTTGCATGTTCAAATTTTGAGTGTATTCATTCTATGTTATGACGATTTTGGGTAATGTGACGTAAGCAGTGACGTAGTTTTTGTTACAGACAAAAGCCGGAAGCGAATCTCCATTATTAATAGACATAAAGAAAAATATCACCGTCACTTTTGCTTTTGACCTACAGCCAAATTACACTGATTGATTGATTGATTGATTTACTGATTGATTTAATGGCATTACAAATCGTTTCGAGTTATTTTATACCTAGAAGTCATGAAAATGTGTTAATTCTACTTTTATTTTTACATTTTTGTGTAGCTGTTTCGTAAGAGATTTTCTTTTATACACTGTACTATCGGATACGAATAACTTTTAAATATATCTATTTGACCTACAGAGATGTCCTTAACAGATACTACCACTGCGGTCTGAGAGGAGCTGGCAATAATGGTAATGGGGAGGGGGAGGGTATTCCACATTCCTTGAATCTTCAGAAATGAAACCTCACAATCAGATGCAGTTCATTGTCATACCCATAACATCTAAGTCATGCTAAATGTGCTGGTTTTTGTTTGATCACCGAAATTAAGCAGCGATGAGTTTTTTATTTCTTTTTCTTTTCTTTAGATTAACTGGATTCCCTCATAGCGGCTCGATACCTGGCCACGACACAAAATATTTATCGAAATATCGAAAACGAGAAATCCATATAAGTCTCGTAACATTTACCTCGAGATTGAATTAGCGATACTGAAGATGAGACGAGTCCATTTTTATGGCAAAGGGATCAGTAAGACATATCAGGTTTGGTTTGGTTTCGTCTCTTAGAGTCCGGTTTAGATCAATCGATGGAACATCCGCCTAAGAATCGAAGGTTCCGGTTTCGATATCGGTCCCTGCCAACTCAGTGCATCTGAGACACAGATTATGTAACCTAAGCTGTGTGGGGAAAGTGGCGAACTTGCAGTATATGTGGCGGTCTACCTCAACAAAAAAAAAATCCCCAGACTAACGCTAGCGAAAAGGGGATTCCCACGCTGATACCGACAATAGGCCACACCGCCAACTTTACTTTTAACCCCTTTAATGGCGTATCAAATTTTGAGAGTTATGTATTGCGGTACTCTCTAGCCCAAAGTTGAGAAATGAACGGGTTAATACCATTCCCACGGGTGTTTGTCCGCAAGTGAATGTAATAGCAAAACTGGAGTTTGAACCCTCGAACAACGATGTCACGGTTCAGCACATTAGCCACTGCACCACGCCCCCTCCCCACTCCGACGTATCGGGTAAAAGAGAGATCCCACAAAAACAAAGACGAGCAAGCAAACTGTGTCGGATCTACTAGCGGATTTTAAGACATTCGTAGGCATGACCCTAATATTTCCTAAAAGTTTAATTGGAATTGGGGATCCTTAGCTGTACAGACGGGCATCAATTTAGTGAATGAGAATAAGATTATAGACATATCATCTTCTTATTATAATGGAGATTGTGTGTTTTTCTCTCTGTAATCGAAACTATATTACTGCTCACGTCACAATTCCCTTAGTTAATTACATCATATTCTCCATGACTTAAAAATAAAAAGGAATGAATTAATATCTAAAAAGACGAACAAGATAGAAAGGAATAATAATTCTGAAGAAAGATACTATCTTATTATAATGGAGATTGTGTGTTTTTCTGTATGTAATTGAAACTATATTACTACTCAAGTCACAATTCCCTTAGATATTTACGTCACATTCTCCATGATTTTATTTTTATTTAAACCTCAATTATTACTAAAATTGTTTTACATTATTAATAGCGTTGATCATATATACATACTAATTGTATTTATATATACAACAAAATAGCCGTTTACAGTGTGAACGGGAAAGGTAATTTGCATATTGATATTAAAAATTTGATTTTAATAAATATGTGATTGGTATTATTGATTTCTAATTGTTTGGTTTTATCTTAATGAATCTGAGCAGAAATCTCAGGGATAAATCATTAGGGAAATCCTTTAACACGAAGAAATAACAGTAATTTTATTCTTTACTTCCGATTCTAACTAAATAGTTAAATTAGGAAAATTTAGCAATGACAGATGGGAATGATGGAAGAGTAAGTTCCAGTTGTTTTATTTTTCGATTGTACCCCCCTGTTTCAAATCTTTTTATCTGCATTCTTATTTAGTTTCATTAGCCTTTCTAATTTAATATACTATTTTATTAAATTATAACTTAAATACTTGCACCCGGATGGTGCATATATTTGGTAGTTTTACTGAAGCTTTTTAGTAATTCTAAAATCCTAGTTCATTCACGCATTTTACGGTTGAGATTTACGATGATGGTGACAGTTTAGTTTTGGAACAAAGTATTTTTGACGTTACTGAAGTATCGACCAATGCTAAACAAAAAATGCGAAGACTTGGAACACAGCTGCTTCTTTATTGATTGAGATATTTTCGGTTTGTGTCCAAAATGGCAGTCATAATGAAACAATAAATTCGATGTAATTATTTGACATGGATTGAAGAACAATTTATACAAGTAATTAATAACATTTAATTAAATACGAATAATTCTTTTGATAAAAGCAAATATGTTTGTTTTCATTTAAAGTATGGAAAATTTGGTTCCATTTTGTAGAACGTGTATTATAACGTATGATTGCTTAGAATTAGAGTTGGTTAGTTGGTTGGTTGGTTGGGTTTTACGGCATGTCAACCTATTAGGGTCATTTCATGCACAAAAAATGTTTTGGTTAATTTATTCTCGATGGGTACTCAGTTATTTTGTAAGCGCAATTCTTGTTTTTAAAGACTTTTTAGAACTCATTTCGTTATATTTAACCTATAGATAACAGGTACTACCACTCCAGAGTAGACCGGGGAGTAATGGTGATGAAGGGGTGGTCCGCATTCTCCAGACCTCCAAAACTGGAACCTCACCATCAAGTAAAGTTTAACGTCATTCCCAGGACATGAAGACCCTCAGCCACCGCTTTCTAGCATATCTATGATAAAAAATGTTGGGGCTTGCCATAAGGGCCATAGGGTTGGCGCAATTATGTAGGTGCTAGCGCTTGACATGACCAGCTGATTGATCGGATGGGGGCCTCTCCGACCGCCCGTCGAGCCTAAGTAAGGGTCTAAGTGGAGTGTTGCATGTACTAGACTGTTCATCCACCAGGATTCCCTCCTTAAGTATCACGGTTCACCACCCACGGTCAACAGGTGGTCCCATGGGGGGGGGGGCTTACATCTTTGCAGAGGTGCAGTCAGTGTATTCTAAAGCCCTAGCCGACAGGACTCTCAGGCGGTCCTCTGTGCAATATCCAGTATCCGCACAGAACTGGTCTATGTATGTCTATGGTGAGCGGCACACACTGGCCATAGGAGAACGTCACAAGATTAGAGAGCACACACAGTCCTTCCGCCCTGTCAGCTAGGGCGTTAGAATACACCAGCTGCACCTCTGCAGAGGGGTAAGACTCCCCCAATGGAGCCACTTGTTGGCCGTGGGTGGCGATCCGTGATGCTTAAGGATGGAACCCAGGTGCCTGAGCAGTCCATGACATGCAACACTTCACTTACACTCTTACTTAGGCTAAACGGGCGGGCCGAGAGGCCCCCTTCGATCAATCGGCTGGTCACGTCAAGCCATAGTACCTACATGATTTCCCTGACCCTGTTGCCCTTATGCCCGACCCCTTTTTATCATATGAGTGCTGGAAGGCGGTGGCTGAGGGTCTTCATGTCCTGGGAATGACGTGAAACTCTATCTGATGGTGAGGTTCCAATTAGGTAGGTTTGGGGAATGTGGAGCATCCCTTCATCACCATTGCTCCCCGGTCTACTCTGACCCGGAGTGGTAGTACATGTTAGGGTCCCATCTATGACCCTAATGACCCACTGAGGTTGATATGCCGTAAAACAAACCAAACCAAACAAAACAAAACCCATGCTATCCTTTTTACCCATAGCTGGAGGGAGAAGAGAATGAGTAATACCTTTCCCAAATGAATAAACAAGTGAAATACGAAAAGCCGAGCATATTTCCTACGTTGATAAGTGCTATCCGCTCATTCATTTGATATCGCTCATTCAGCATAGCCTTGTACCAGACAAATGAACTATTAAAAATATACTTCTGTCTATTTTGTCGCTGTGATAATTATAGATTTCATGCCGGTGCCAGCAGCTGGGCGAAAAGTAAAGATAGCAAATTCTAATTTTCGAAACAACGACGCACCCTCGGCAATTGAAGATAAACAAATAATTCTTTATCTGTTGGCCTTGTGCCTTACTCAACTAACCATAGTAAATATCTAGTTTATTGTACAGCGCATAAAACACACAACCGATATATATATATATATATATATATATATATATATATATATATATATATATATATATATATATATATATATATATATATATATATATATATATATATATATATATATATATATATATATATATATATATATATATATATATATATATATATATATGTGTGTGTGTGTGTAGTGTGGTACTTAGGAACTCTGACTGAGGAAACATTGGTCGGGTTTCGATCCTTGCAGGGGGTAGACAGCTAATTCTAGCCGCACCGAGGAGACATGATACGTCAAAACAGGACTTTCTATGGATGATTATACATACACACACACACACACACACACACATATATATATATATATATATATATATATATATAGTGAGAGAGAAAAGAGAGAGAGATAAGTGTGTGTGTGTGTGTGTGTGTGTGTGTGTGTGTGTGTGCGTGTGTGTGTGGATGCATGTGTGTGATAGAAAATAAAATGACAACACCGAATTTGTTTCAATTTTCCTAAGATCATATATTCATAGCATTGTTGTTGTTTTTCTTTCTTTTTTTTTTGGGGGGGGAGCATTTTTTCCGGTGCTCCCTTTTTGTTGCCTTGTGCCAAACTAAGTTAATCCTAGTAAATGACAAGAATTTATTGTGGAATATTATAGAGAGTGATCACATCCATATATTAATGCTCGTGTTCCTTAATTGTGTCATCGACAACCTCAGGTTAAAAATGAGACGGTCCAATTCGTCCGAGATTAAATGCAATGATTATATGGTGTTGCTTATCCGTCGGCTTCTTATTTATTATTAGAGTTGACACCTCAGCTAAATAATGGATCATTCCGCTTCCATTATAAAGAAAGAAAAAGAAAAGGGAGATGCTACACAGAAAAAATATAATAAGAAAGAAAGAAAGAAAGAAAGAAAGAAAGAGAGTTAGGGAAAGAGTAAGAGAGCGGGTAAACGCGCGGAAGCGATAACGCTCATCTATTTCAATAGAACATAATGAAAAAATAAAAAGAAGGAAAGAAACAAATTGGGAGAGAGAGAGAGAGAGAGAGAGGGGGGGAGAGAGAGTTAAACTTTTTTACATATTGAACTATTTGCAATAAATCTTAAGTAAACATATCAAATTTTCTAATAATCAAATTATCATACTGTGGTATATCTACCGGCCCTGATAGTATACAGTATTAATATACGCGCAGTTTTACAAAAAAATCTACTACACTTGTATATCAAGAGACGTCTTCTACTCCCGGATGGATGTAGATAAGCGAATAGAGTTAGTTATTTGGGAACCTCTACTATTATTGATCACTACATGTGATTATTGACTGTAAATCTTTTGTGTATTACCTGTACGTATCAGCTTCAGTGGAATACATATACAAGAATGTTGCAATTTTACACTCTGTTAGTATGTGTCAAAAAAAAGCGATCAAGTCACAGATTGAAAACGTGCCTAAGTAATGAGAGATAGATTGTTGTTGTTACTATAAGCACTTTAGAATTTACACACACACACACACACACACACACACACACACATATATATATATATATATATATGTATGTGTGTGTGTGTGTGGTGTGTGTGTGTGTGTGTGTGTGTGTGTATAATGGACATAAGACGAGAGGAATTATCTATATCAGTAAGCGGCAAACGGGAGTTACTTAGATCCTGACTACATGTCGATTTTCCGTTTTCAGAAAGAGTGAGATTTTAGATCGAGGAGACGTTAAGGAAATCATTCTAATCATGTGTATAATAGTGAAAATATTATGAAACAATTGAAAATTGAAGTGGCAAATTGGAGTGGTAAATTGGGGTTGTAAATTGGAGTGGTAAATTGAAGCGGTTTAAAAACAACAACAAAATCATAAGCGGAGGAATGTTAGTTGTCATTCTGTGTAGCCACTGACTTATATGTTTACAAAATAATATATTTTACAGAATTATTTTATGTTTATATTTTCCACTTTTACTTAAGTTGGGTTTATTATTTGTTTTGAAATGTTTAAAGCTGAATGTGTTGAAATTATCTTTTAAGTTGAAAATTATTTAAAGAAAAAATATTTTTTAATAAACGAAAGAAATAATTAAAGTTTAAAAGATTTTTCGACATGAATCCTAATTATTAATGAAGAATAGCGCGCAAGTTTTTTTTTTTTTTTTTTTTTTTTTTTTTCAAGTTTTTTTTTTTGGTTTGGTTTTTTGTTTTACGGCATATCAACCTCGGTGGGTCATTTAATGCCAACTAAATGTTGGATTTGTAGTGGTAATTTGGTAGAAAACAAATGTATACATGTATAGATTTTAACTATTACTCAATTACTCCTATTTTTGAGTAGAAACCAACTTCTGTAAGGAGATGTAAAATCCTCGATGGTTTTATTTTAATGAAAGGTTGGGTTTATTATAATTTTTTAAAATGTGTTTCTCTCTTGTTAACCTGAATGAGGGGGGGGGCATAGTTGAAATTATTTTTTTAAGTTGCAAATTCTTTAAAGAAAAAAAATTAATAAAAGAAAGTAAAGTTTAAAATACTTTTTTCTACATGAATCCTTAGTACTAATGCAGATTAGCGCGCAAGAGATAATATCATTAGATTACGTTTAAAAAGCATTACATTTCACGAAAATACCCGAAACCTTTAAGACATTAGGGTTAGGGTTAGTGTTAGTGTTAGAGGTTGGGTTAAGCTACTTCGGGAGTTTCTGTATCTAATGCTATTTATACGTAAAATGCGATTCTATGGATATTATCACTTGCGCGCTATTCTGCATTTGTACTGAAAACTAAATAATTCTATTGTACATTTTAAAAGAAACAATGTTACCTGGTGTGTCTTTGGTTAATAAGGAATTGTATATATTCCGTTTAAATAGATATTCCAATGAAGTGACTGTAGTTATCCAAAATTGTGTAATGCTTATCCAAAATAAAGGAAAATAATTTTCTTGGTAAAATCCTCGGCTCAAAGTTTGATTGAATTTTTTTTTTATTAATTGTTTCCAACGTTGGGACTATAAAGGCACATATTATTTCAGCGGCTCAGATTTCTTTAAAAAAAATCAAACTTTCAATTCTAGCAGAAAATCGAATAAATATTTCTATGCTTAAGACATCAAGCCTGGAATTTGAGAAGGAATTCTTGTGCACGTCTATCGATCCAGAAAGGAAAGAGAAATGGATCCTTCGCAAAATATCCGTACGTAGACAATTGTATCCGTGCTTGACCGAAAGAACAGGATCCACCGTTAACAACACACTTCAAAAAATATCGTCAGTGTTAAAAAAGGGATAAGGTATCCACACCGAGGTAATAAGGAATGTGTGTGTGTGTGTGTTTCTTTTTACTCCAAAACACTCACGCATGCCCACCAACGACAACACACGCTATCACTTGTGTTACGCGTCGCCGAGAAGGAGAAGAACGTGTTTACACTTGTACGCGCCTTCCTGCTTCTTAATTTTTCTTCTTCTTCTTCTTCTTCTTGTGATTCGAATGTCAGCGTGCCTACGTGTCGCATTGGCTTAGTCCGTTTCTCTTGTAAGCATACGCGTGCTGCTATGTTACTGTTAGCGTGGAATTTAGTTCTCCAATGCGTGCCAGTGCGTGCACTTGATACTGTCTTCTTCTTCTTCTTAGTGGCGTGTGTGTGTGTGTGTCTGTTTCTGTGCGTGCGTGTGTGTCTGTTTGTGTGTGTGTGTGTCTTCTTATTGTGTCTACGTATGCAGACAATGGGCAGATGTTGCTAAACTACAATCCGCTGAAATCTGCTGTTGAGATGCTTAGGAGTTCCCCTGACTGGTGTTGGGGGGTAGGGGCTGGGAGGGATCGGGTAGAGCAGGTTTAGTCTTTGGCAGGTATTGGATAGGGGGTGTTTCACATAGTCCTTTCTTTCTTTTCTTTCTTTCTTTCTTTCTTTCTTTCTTTTCCCTAGCCAACAACAATTCTACGCATGTGTCACAGTTCAATGGCATTGAAGCCTGTTCCATGGGAATTAATTTTCTTTCCCTTTTTCTATTCATGAAATTTACTTTTTTAATTGAAAAAAAAAAAAAAAAAAAAAAAACAACGAATAAAAATGAATAAATAAATGAATAAATAAATGAATGAGTTAAAAAAAAAAAGAAAGTTTGTCATCATTTTAAACTGAGGAGAAAAATGTGCTAAGTAATATTTTTTGACCAATAGAAAAGAATTTGAATGTTTCTATCTTCATTTTTAATTCTACTCTCTTCTTCAACTATATATATATATATATATATATATATATATATAATATATACATATATATATATATATATATACATATATATCTAAATATTACAAAAGAATTAGAATGTTTATTTATTTTTCAATTCTACCCTCTTCCCTCACTATATGCAGAGAGAGAGAGAGAGAGAGAGAGAGAGAGAGAGAGAGAGAGAGAGAGAGAGAGAGAGAGAGAGAGAGAGAGAGGTTAAGACAGAAAGAAAGGGAGGAAGAAAGGGAGAAAGATATATATATATATATATATATATATATATATATATATATATATGAAGACAATGCTTGTATCTTTATTTTACACTCCCCACTCTCTCTCTCTCTCTCTGTCTCTGTCTCTGTCTCTGTCTCTGTCTCTCTCTCTCTCTCTCTCTCTCTCTCTCTCTCTCTCTCTCTCTCAATAATGTTTTAACCATGAAAAGATGTGAAAGAACAAGTAAAAGTGTTAGAGAAAAAACAAAACAAAATGGTAACTCATAGAAAGACAGTTGATAGAAAGGAAGTGAGCAAAAGAAGGAAATAAAAAAAGGAAGGGCTTTAATTTAGATCCTTTTTTTTTTTAAATGTCCCCACAGGGGTTGGGGGGGGGAGAACAAAGCAAAAAATTATACGCACGGTTCTCTCAAAAATAACTATTCTATAAAAAAAATGGGGAAGGCGACTTAAGGGGGAAAATACATCAAATAAAATTCTAAACAACAATGGGAAATGAGCGGGAATGTGCGAAACAAGAAAAAAAAGAAAAAAAAAGGAATGAAAAATGAAAGAAAAAAAAAAAGAATTGAAATTGTGAGTAAGAATGGGTGTGTGGGAGGGGACTGAACAGATTGCGTGGGTGGAAGAATGGAATGTCTGAGTGAGGAATGAGAAAGTTGATGCAAACATAAAAGAATTGGTAAATATTTGAGAGAATATGAAGAATTGAAATTATGGCCAGAAAATTGTCAAGGTTGGAATAAATGGAAGGAACAAAACTATTGAAAAAGAGAAAATATAATGAAAAATAAATGAAAGAAAAATAAATGGATATATATAAAAAATAGAAATTAAAATGAATGAAACTGAAGAAAAAAAAGAGAAATATGAATGAAAAAGAAATGAAAAATAAAAAGATTGAGAAAAAGTTAAAAAGTAATAAAAGTACTATAAACTTAAAGAAAATAAATGAAAATAAGTGAAATTAGGAGAATGAAGGAGGGGAAATAGAAAGAGAGTGAATGAGTGTGTGAGTGAATGAGAGAGAGAGAGAGAGAGAGAGAGAGAGAGAGAGTGAGTGAGAGAGAGAGAAAGGGGAGTTAATGAAAAATGAAATGTAGAAAAAGAAAAAGAATGAGAAATAATGAAGTTCTTAAGAAATAATAGTCAATGAAGAAAAATGGAAATAGGAAGATTAATGAAGAAAAAAGGAAAAGAAATGAGAAAGAAAAAGGAAAAATGAATGAAAATATTTACTTTGAACAACAGAAAATAAAAATTAAAAACAGACCAATTGAAAAATAAATAAGTGAGAAAGAGAAAAAATAATGATGTCTGAATTATAAAAAAAAAGACAAAGAAAATAAGAATAAAGAAAGAAAGAAGAATTAAAGTGAAAAATAAATGGAATGAAAGAAAAAGAAATGAATGTGAAAAATAAATAAATAAAACGAAAAAGGTCATTACAAATTGTGGAAAGTAAAATTTAATGAAGAAAAAGTTTTAAAAGAAAGAAGGAAACGAAGGAAAAAAGAAAAAAGAAAAGAAAAAAAAAAAAAAAAGAAATCAGAAAGAAAGAAAAGAAAAGAAAGGGAAAAAAAGATCAGAGGAAATGTAAACACACAAAAAAAACCCGGCAAGATTTGATAAATGAATAAATAAATTTAATAAGAAGTGAAATCGGAAAATAGATTTCCGAAAATGAGAAAAAGGTTCTAAATAAAAAAGAAAATATAAGCATAGAATAAAAATAAAAAATGAAGGAGAAAGAATGAAAATTAAAGAAGGAAAGTCAGGAATGACTAAAAGTGAGAATGATTTATAACAATAAGAGAAAAATGGGAGACGAAAAAAGAAGTAGGAAAAAAACAAAGGAAGGCAAAATCGATTTTAGGGAAGTGTGAATGGTGGATAGAATATTTTCCAGATAGTGAATTTGAAATAAAGTTATTTGGCGGGAGAAAGATAGAACAAAATGAGAGAGAGAGAGAGAGAGAGAGAGAGAGAGAGAGAGAGAGGGGGGGAGAAATAATGGAGACTTTAATAATATTAACCTGTGAGTAGATGAGGGTAACTTTTTAGCACTGGGGCCTCCAACAACACTTCTGAAAAAAAAAACGGGGGAGGGGCCATCGAATACACGAGTGTGTGGGGGGGGGGCATAAGGATGTGATGTAGCGGCAAAATATCGTGAAGGGTAAATGAAAATATTTTTATGGAGATAAGCTAGTTTATGGGGGGGGGGGAGGAAAAAATCAGCAGATGGATACAAGGGATAAGGATGCTTTTTGTTGTGGGGGGAGGGAGAAATAAATATCGGGCTGACAGAGGAGGGGGGGATGAGACAGCATCCTTATTAAGGAGGCTTCATAATTAAATCTATTACTATCCCATCCACTCTACTAACTATTATATTAGGTTACTTTGATTTTTTTTTACTATCTTTTACGAGTTTGGCCTGTTTGAACCCTTCTTAAGGGCCGGGTTAGCTCAGTCGGTAGAGCGTTCGGCTAGAAACCACAAGGTTCCTAGTTCGATGCCGGTCCTCGCTAACTCAGCGTATGAGTAGCACAGGGGTATGTGCGGTAAAGTAAGGAGCTGACGGTCGGTGTGGAGCTCTACCTCAGACGCAAAAAAACAATCTCCTTTGTCTAGCGCTAGTGAAAAGGGATAGACTCCCTCGCTGATTGGCTGATACCGACTTTACGCCACCCCGACGACTTTACTTTACTATATATATATATATATATATATATATATATATATATATATATATATATTAATGGAATGAATACACACGTGAAATCGACTGCTATTAATCGGTGTCTCGATTAATTCAGTGGATTTAACTCTGAAGATCCTTATGGTGAAACTCGAGTAGGTTATCTCTTGTACCCACTTTATTATATATATATATATATATATATATATATATATATATATATATATATATATATATATATGGGAGTAAAATGGGGAATTAAATCTAACAGTATGTAGAAAATAGAAAAGCACGAAGTATTCCAAAAGATTAGTTGATGGTGATGTCGACGTTATAACGTTTTGGTTTTGGCAACCATCATCGGGATACCTGGTCAAATCTTGTGTGGAGATGGTGGGTAATTTGCATAATGTATACAAGTATATATATATCCGTTATGCCGTCGACATTACCGTCGTCTGTAAAGTTAATAGGCTGACCAACATACTCTTATACTTATTTTTCAACATAGTCTCCAACACCAGAAGTCGACGTTTTTCATCCATTGATGTTGTAGTGCTTTAATCCCATTGGTAAGAAAGTCATTAACAGAAGATATGAAGATATATAAACCTTTTAAGTCATCTATCGTATATATATATATATATATATATATATATATATATATATATATATATATATATATATATATATATATACGAGAAACACTGCATTTGCGCTGCCTGAAGTCATTTTGCTTTACCTATGTGTATTTACATTAATAGAACTAGCAAGATTATGCACCGTCCGGGCGAAAGTATTTAAGTTTTAATATAATGAAATCTATTAAATTCAAAAGGCTAACGAAATGAAATGAGAACGCATATAAAAAGATTACACTTATTTTGATTGTATAGAAATTGGTTTCTACATAAAATTATGATTGAGATGGAGAATAAAGCACTAATATTAGAGATCAACAACACCAAGTAATTATTTATTAAACCCTGTTTTGTTAAAATCAGTATGCAAATTAACCACACCATATATTTTGTAAACCTTTATTTCTTAGTGATATAGAAGACACATTGCATGATTTAAATGCATTAATAATATGGACTATTTTTAGACCAATTTAACTCACAATTCCAGAGTGATATGGTTAATAAATAAAATTTATTTTGTGTATGAATGATTTTGACCATGACTATAGATTATATACTTATTGATAAACTTACGCAATTCCTTAGGGTATCGTGACATAAGCGGTGAAATAGTTTCGATAACAGACAGTCAAACCCCGAATATCTATTATAAGATATATTTAAATTTACGATTGATATATTCGAGTACAGCGGATTTTTGTCTTAAAAACAAGTCTTAGTTATAGTACATGCTGTTAATATATTGTTTCCTATTGTATTAGTTAGTTCGTTCATTGCCGCTTAAATATATATATATATATACCAACCCCTCCGCACGAGCAGGACGTAACACAAGGTCAATTTATCAAGCAAAGTTTAACAGGTTTGAATTCAGAGTTTTCCTTTTCCTAGATCGGTTGCCTACCAATGTTAAAGAGACCAGTCCTCCCTACCATTTACCCATAGTTTGAGAGAGAATATAATTCATACCTTTCCCAATGGTATTAGCGCTAAGTGAGACGCAATTACCATGACCAGGATTTGAACTCGAGGCGACGAGTCCATTTCCCATGACTTTAACCATTACACCACGCGCTTCATATAAGTGAACTGGCGGGAACCGGTACATTGTCATATCTTGCCAATGATAGCGACTAAATATATCAACATTATTTATTAAGTGAAGAAAATTATCTTTTTATATTGGCGGCAGACGAAACGAATTGCTTTTGTACGAATTTAATTGTAAAAATAAAAATAAATTTTGGCTTAGCAAAGAGAAAAGTGATCAGGTTTTTGCGGGAAAAGAAAAAAACAAAAAGTAGAAAACGAGCAGAAATGTCGGAAAGAGTTCAGATTCGACAGTGAAGTTCCTTTGAATGACAAAGACGCATTGGAATGGAACGCCAAGGATGCAGAAGGGGCTGGTGGGTGGGGTGGTTGGCTAAATCAGCAGCGGTGTAACGGAAAGGGGAACAGAAGGGGGTTAAAAGGGGAGGAAAGAAAGGGGGAGGCAAAAGGGGACTGGCAAGGTCTAATAAGTAATACTGAAGGTATTTTTGAATTTTTCTTGGGGGAAAAATTAAAATTAAAACCTAAAAATCTAAATAGCTTTAAAAAATGAATATAAAGATTTTTTTAAAGAGAAAGAAAGATGGTATGTTACTCGTGTACATATCGAATCAATATTCTTGTCATCTTGTCACTGGGATTAGACTATGTTAACAGTATCAATTCTAGATGAGTATGACCCCATTCCTCTCAGAAAGGGGGGAGGGTCCTGTGTATGACAAAAATCTGCATCTGACAGTGTGGCTCCAGTTTTGAAGCCCTGGGAAGAGTAGAGTACTCTTTATTATAATGACTCCGGTTAACTCAGACTCGGAGTAGTCGTACTTGTTAAGGGTTTTGTGTCATTACCAGGATACTGGTGAAGAAAGAAAGAAAAAAATGAAGAAAACAAAGAAAGAGAGAGAACGAAAGAGTAAGAAAGAAAGAAATGAATTAATAACAAAAAAAAGGTTAAGAAAGGAGAATAGGAAGCTAAACTAAAATGAAGAATGAATGAGAGCAAATTGAAAAAAAAAAAGAAAGGAAAGATCGGAAAGAAATATACTCGTCACAATACACCCAGGGATTACGTAAGTTTACCAATATTGTCTTATTTATATACAAGGTGTGTCAGAAAATAATGGAAATATTTTGTATTCTGAAAAAATTAATTGAATGGAACGTTATCTTTTTTCAGAATACACGGCGTGTCAAAAAGTACAAAAAATCTCGTTACTTTTTTGACACACTTTGTATAAGGAAAAAGAATCAAAGAAAAAAAACAATTAAAGGAAAAAGAAAGCATAGATGATCTGGAAGAAAGAATTCATTTTAAAAATAAAAAAATAAAAAGGAATGAATTAATATCTAAAAAGACGAACAAGATAGAAATGAATAATGATTCTGAAGAAAGATATTAATTTAAATTATTAATACTGTTGGCCTTATTGACAAACTAATAACATACAATTGTGTTTATATATACAACAAAACAGCAGTTTACAGTGTGAATTGGAAGGCTAATTCGCATATTGATATTAAAATTTGATAAATATGTGATCAGTATTTTTTATTTCTATTTATTTCGTTTTATCTTAATGGATATGATAAAAAAAATTCGGGGATAAATCTTATTTATATATATACAATAAGATAACGGTTTATAGTATGAACGGCAGGCTAATTTGCATATTGATGTCAAAAAATTGATTTTAATAAATATGTGCTTAGTATTATTGATTTCTAATTGTTTGGTTTTCTCTTAATGAATATGAGCAAAAGTCTCTGGGATAAATCTTAAAAGAAATTTATTTACAAGAAGAAATAACTGTCATTTTATTCTTTATTTACTATTTTAACTAAATAGTTAAATTAGGAAAGTTTAGCAATGAAAAAGAAGTGATGGAAAATGATGGAAGAGTTAGTTACAAAGTTGTTATATCTTTTATTTATTATACTCCCTCATTTTTAAATCATTTTATCTGCATTCTTATTTAGTTTCATTAGTCTTTCTTATTGAATATATTTCATTACATTAAAACTTAAATACTTGCGCCCGGAGGGTGCATATTTTTGCTAGTCAAACGAATCTGCAAATATCGAAGAAATATGATTTAAATATGAATAAAAACAAGAATATGAAAACAACAACAAATAAACAAAGAAATAATAAAAGAAAATCAAAACATAAAAAAAGATAAAAGAATTCTTTAATTTCAAAAAGACCATTCCTGAAGAGGTCAGTTTTGAAATTGGAAAGATGGCATAACTAACCCGTCACCTTGACAACCTATAACCGACCCTAATCCACCCTGTTATTTCCTGTGCGTCACGTGATCAGAGAAGACTCCTGCTCTTGACTTTGCAACTTTTAACGGCCCCCCCCAACCTGACACCAAAAGCTTGTCAGCCATGTTATGTGATTGTACCAGAGGGGACAGGGGGGAAGCTATGACCCCCATGTAACAAGCCTACAGTATAATTAAAATATTTCCACCAAAGGGAAATGTATTCGTTTGAAATTTGATTCGTTCGTGAACACCGTATCAAAGAGACTGACTATCGTTATGCCAATGCACGTATGTTGGATGTTTGCATCAGCGGTTTCGTATTCATTTGTGATGCACACATCAAAGATTATTAGCTCGAACCAACAAAGGGAAAAATATGGAATACCAGATAGACAATAAAATATCAGGAAGACAAAAGATAGAGACGTAGTTGGGTGTTTTTAAATCTTCCGCTAGATGTCGTCATCATAAGTTTGACCATTGCGTTTGTCATTGTTTCTGTCAGCTGTCAAATGTGCTCCTCCTGATGAATTCTATTTCACTTGCTCTTGTTGACTGCCAGATTATGACAAAGATGACAAATGGATGGATTGATATTTTACTTCTTCTTTTCCACGCTAACCGGACAAAGGACTACGGATACTTTCTATTTCTCTCACTCTCCTCTTTTTAAAGGGGATCAAACTGATTCTTTCCTTTGTATCGGTCATGAATCAGCATAGAGATCACGGCACAGATCTGGACAAAGTTGTATGGAAAAGCGGCCAGAAATTACACATACTGTAGTTTTCTTCTTGTTACGTCATCGATGCTGTTCAATTGAAGACAATTTGAATTGAAAAATAGATCTCTAAGTAGGCATGAGCCTATTCTAGTAGTGACCAGGTTGAATTCAGAGTTTTCCTTCTCCTAGACTGGTTGCCTAAACAAGGTTAAGCAGTCATGTCTGCTCTACTATTTACCCATAGCTCGAGGGAGAATAGTTGCATTCACACCTTTCCCAAGAGTATTAGCGCTATGTTAACGGTGGCTTCTTCCAGGAATTGAACTTGGGTCAACGAGTCCATTTCCTATCAGTACACCACCGCGCTTCTCCAAGTCTTGTACAATTTGGCATTAATATTGCCACTGCAGGAACTGCCAGAACAAGATATAACAAAATAGAACGAGTTAGATAGAATCCTTGTAATATAACCAGATGGAAAAGCTCACAATTTAATTATACGTTTAGTAATAGTGGAAGATTTCTCAGAATTTGGGGATGACACGTGAAAGCCTACCTGTCGGTTTCTGTTTGGTCAGCACAAGTCGAAGAGGGGGAAAGAAATATAAAGTGAAGAGTTGGCAGTCTGGGCTAAGTGTTTGAAGAGAACAGACGCAATATGTGTGCCTGATCTCCAAACCATTTTTACTTGTAGGTAAAATAAATAATGACGCTGTGTTTGTTATAAAAAACTAAGCATGCGACACAAGACGAGACACCCTCAAGAGATTCCCAAGTGGTTCCAGACTCAAATAACGGTGGGAATGCCATCCTGCTCAACAACAGATCAACCAACGGACACAGACAGATCCAGCTACTCCGATCCACAATAGCAGATCTCAACAACCAGGTCCAACCCAGAGATAAGTAAAACATATATAATATAAGTATGTGACGAATATTATAAGTTACACTCGTACTTATATATAATTACCAACCCCTACGTACGGGCAGGATGCGACAGAAGGTCAATTTCTTAAGCGGAGTTTAACAGGTTTGAATTCAGAGTTTTCCTTTTCCTAGACTGGTTACCTATCCATGGTTAAAGAGTCCAGTCTGTCCTGATATTTACCCATAACTGGAGAATTGGATTCATACCTTCCCCAAGGATATTAGCGCTATGTGAAAAACCAACAGCTTCATCCAGGAATTGAACTCGCGTTGACGAGTCCATTACCTACGACTCTAACCATTAGACCACGCGCCTCCTTACACTCTTACTTATATGTATATGATGAATATTACAGTTTACTCATGCTCCTCTAAATTGATCATACACACATTTCCAAATGGATCACACACGTGACAAAAAGAGATTTACTTACAATGTCGCGCTTTAGGGGGGGGGTAACATTGATTGATTGGTTTTCAAGACGTGTAAAGCGTCTCATCTGCAGAGAGCGGTAATCCCAGCCCACAAAAAGATCGTCCTATATGTTGACAAAAGGTATTACCCCTTAACAGATATCTATAACAATCTCTCGGCAGTCATCTCTAACTGTGATCGCCACCGGTGGTCCTCTGAGCAGAATCCAGAATCCGTGCAGGGATGATCAATGTAGGTACTTGCTTGGTGGCCCACGCCAACATGCTCATGTATATGTTTCCACAGGAGAACGTCATTTATGAATTCAGCCTTTGCTTCTCCAGCAGTGTCCAGCATGCCTTGTTCGTCTTACTCGGATGTTTTGTGTGATAAGAGGCAGGTGGCCGTACAGCTGCTTTCTTGCTGGATGTTCTTTAAGACTGCATTCAGCATTCTTGTGCAACTCCTATCTAGCTTATTCTCTCGGTGCATCGTTAGAGTCTAGCCGTACAGTAACACTGATACAACTACGACCTGGAAGAATTGTCGCTTTAACTTGTCAGTGTTTTTTCAACACTGTTTCATCAAGTAAAAAAACTGTGAATATTAGAGGAAGGTATCTGTAAAAATCTATCAAGCGAAGAGTGCCTATTGGTCTTCGAGCCATGGACCTCTTGATTTACTAATGAATTAAGAGAAAATCGGTTAATTGATATCGCGATTCCTTGATTTATTTTATAGAATTCCTTGAAGACATCTGAAGAAACGTTAAGTAATGGTAACGATGTTTATTTTTCTACCGAAAGAAGCAGAAAAAGGCGGGATTTTATGTTCAGATACGAAGATTAGATTTTCTATATTTTCGACTCTTTTCCTTTGAAATGTGCATTTCACCTTTTTGTTGAATATCATTTTTGATTATGTTAAATAAGATACTTTTATGACTTTGTATATATATATATGAGGAAAGAGGATTGGAATGAATCCGACAGAATCAGGTAGAAATATGAGGAATAAAAGAACAAAACTCAAACAAAAATGTGTAGTATATTTTGCTGGAGTGTTGAACTCGGCTTCATCAGCCTTTTATTTTAAATGAAATGCTGATGAAGCCGAGTTCAAACTCAAGCGAAATATACTACACATTTTTGTCTGAGTTTTGTTCTTTTATTCTCCATATATATATATATATATATATATATATATATATATATATATATATATATAGTCTGTTTTCTGACCTTTCCCACCAGATCCCTCATTTTGTTTAAAACTTTTTTCTGCATCTGCCACACTTCAGGAACTCTTCAGACAGAAATCATTCCTTTTCTCAAAAAGACAACTTGATCTAAATTTACGGGGTTTTGGGGTTCTTCTTTGTTTCTTCTTTTTTTATTTGTTTGCTTATTTCTCTCTCTCTCTCTCTCTCTCTCTCTCTCTCTCTCTCTCTCTCTCTCTCCCTCTCTCTTTTTCTGTCTCTCTCTCTTTCTGTCTCTCTCTTTCTTTTTCTCTCTCTTTCTCTCTCTCTCTTTCTCTCTCTCTTTCTCTCTCTCCCCCTCTCTCACTCTCTCTCCCTCCTCTCTCTCCCCTCTCTCCTCCTCTCTATCTCTCTCTGTCTCTATCTCTCTCCCCTCTCCCTCTCTCTCTCCCTCTCTCCCTCTCTTTCTTTCTCTCTCTCTCTCTTTTCTCTCTCTCCCCTCCCCCTCCTCTCTCCCTCTCCCTCTCTCCCTCTCCCCTCTCTCTCTGATTAATTCATTTCAGAGTTGAGATTAATTACCAAATGCAAACATTTAATAAACTTTAACCTTTACAAAAAAAAAGAAGATACTTGCCAACTTTGTTTCTTATCTTTTAAGAACAGATGAAGATTGGGGGGAAAAAAAAGAAAAAATGAAGATGAAGATGAAGATAGAGCACATAGTTTGTTTTTCTTCTCTCTCTTCTTTTACGAAAAGAAGTGATACTGAACAAACGTCAGCGCTTTGCGCATGCGCAGACTTAATTTCCCATCACAATGGAAAGGGTTAACAAGATATTTCAAATTGATTATCAGTCGAATAAAGGAGATTGCTAAGAATGAAAAGGAAAACATTTTTTTATCTAGGGAAGATCATCATCATCATCATCATCATCATGTTGCACCAGTGGCACAGATATCCATGACAATCTCACGCCAACCATCCCTATCATTCATTGTCCTCAGGAGGTCCTCTACACAGCATCTAGTATCCGCGCAGTGTTGGTCTGTGTAGTTCTTTTCTGGATGGCCTGCATTGGTATGCTCATGTGCTTGTTTCCCTCACATTGTCGCTTATGAGTTCGTCCCTGCTTCACCAGCAGTGTCCAGCATGTCTTGTTTGTCTCACTCGGATGGCTTGAATGAGAAGGGGCAACTGACCGTATAGCTGCTCTCTTGTGGGATGTTGTTTCCACGATTTGTTTTAGATCATACGCAACATTCTTTGCACAGTTCCCATTTAGTTTCTTCTTTGGCCGATTCGTTAAGATCCAAGTGGTGCAGCCATACTCTAGTACTGATACAACTACGACTTTGGAAATACGTGTAATCTTTTTATATGCGTTCTTATTTAATTATGTTAGTCTTTCTTTCCTGTGACACTATCGCTGCCAAACTGCATTGATTTCTTACCTATCCTTTGGATCACAGCGGTAATATGGAGAGGGGTGATTTGTTGTTTGGGAAACAGCTCATCCTCCATATGAACCCGCCCAGGCTACGTAGTTCCGAAAAATCTTTTGGACACTACGCCATCGTCTCTCGTAGACGGAAGGATGTCAACAACACAGTCTTTCTAATTTATTATATTTCATTATCTTAAAACTTAAACACTTACGCCCAGAGGGTGCATATTCTTGAAAATGAGAATAATCTATTTTAGTTAAAAATGTGTGGGTTGTACTTTTGGGTGATACTCTATTAGACCCAACCCTTTTTTCTTTTGAAAGAATGATTTTCTTTTCAATATTAATTAAATATTTGATGATGTAAATTTTTCTGCTATCTACTGGCCAACAATTTTTTTTAGGACCCAACCTCTTTTTCTGGGGCCCCCAACAAGTCGTGACCCATGAATTTAGAAACTTGATAGATGAGTTAAAAGAAAATTCCGATAAGCTTTCCTTTTTGGAAAATCTTATCTTTCTCGTTTTTATCACACTATTTCGCTTCCCATGTTCATCGTGTAATAAACGTTGGAAAAAATTAGATTGATGAGTTACTTGTTAGTTTTAATAATTATCTTCATTGGAAAAATACAAGAGGAAATCTTACAGGGCGGCGGCGGTGGCAGGAAGGAATTTACCCTGAACATTTTCAAAGTTGTTCTATATTTTCTTCTTTTTTTGAAGGGGAGGGGGTAAAATTAAAATGTAGTGTAACGTCTTCAAAACGCCCCCCAATAAAATGTCTTTTTAATTAAATAAAACCGATGCGTGTATTTTAAGTGTATACATCTATACATATATAAAGGGCAGTTGTGTGTATATGTATGTCCAGAGGAAACTTCGAAAATAAAACAATTGACGACAAAGTAAATATATATACACATTAGATATCACCAGGGCTTGGTTTTCTATACATATATAAAGGGCAGTTGTGTATATATGTAAGAAACTTTGAAAATACAACAATTAACGACAAAGTAAATATATATATATACACATTAAATATCACCAGGGCTTGGTTCTTGAGCAAAAATGATAGAGATTTGATTTATATTCGTGAAGATAATTAAAAAATAAAATTTAAATGACAACAGCATGGCCTTTTTTTTCATTTAATATTTTAGATAGTAGACATTAACATTTCTTTTCAGAGTAGCTGGATCAATGCAATGTCTATTTTTTTACATGGGGATTTAAACGGGGCATCCCACGAGGATTCAACTCACGATTCAGTAATAATAGATCTGCGGGACTAACTAAAAAAAACTCTATCCAAGCAATGCCGGGTAGCCGCTGCTAGTTTTTAGAATAATGCGTGTTAACTCCGAATAATTTTACTTTTCAATAAAAGCAATGAAATACAAAATAACACCAATGTACAATCCGAGTTTTCTGCGAGACGTTAACGGAAAATGACGGAAATTAACGATAATAAAATGTTTATGCAAACAAAAAGAAGCATCTATATATTAATACTCTTATTCCTTAATATTCTGACCGCTATCATCTTGCAATACCCTCTGGTAACAAAAGGAGACCAATATTATGTCCCCATCTTTATTGTTATTTGTACAGCGTTTCGGTCGATATGCCCTCCGGTCTTCTTCAGGTATTTCTTGTCGACTCAGGAACCTTCTCGGACTCGGGAACCTTCTTTTCGGACTCGGGAACCTTCTTTTCGAACTCGGGAACTTTCTTGTCGTAGTCGGGAACCTTCTTGTCGTAATCGGGAGCCATCACGGAACTTTGAACCAAACCCTTTATTCAGTCCACGGGGTATCCTGTTCTCATTCCGCTAACCATAGCTGGGGTAAGAGTTGTGTTAATTATTTTTCTATGTTACTGCCTCTGCTCAGGATTGAACCCTGAATCCAGAGATAACTGTCACTTAGAACTGTCTTAACCTAACTACCTTATCCACTAGGCCATGTGTCCAATTGGAGGGCATATTGCCGAAACGTTGTACAAATAACAATAAAGATGGGGACAATAGTCCGAATAACGCAATAATACTAATATATATGGACCTTTTGTTTTTTAGTTATTATTTATTTAAAATGTTTTTCTTTTTTCTAGTTTTTGTCATTTTTTCTTTTTGTCCATATGTTGCAATTGCTGTTACTAGTTGCTCTAATTAGTCCTTCGTTGCTCTTTTACAGTATTCTTCGTGTCCTTGAATTGTTACATCTACACAATCCTCAATACAGGCAATTCCTATTCCTCCTTCTTTTCTCTGTTTATGTAATGTCTCAGGTGTAATGCTTTGTGCATAGTCGTTAGTTTTCTCGTTGTCTCTTTTAAAAAATCGTCCCATGTGGAATATCCCAAATGTTTATTCACTTGACGACATTTTTGTTGCATTCTTTGTTTTCTTGTAGTTTTCCTTATTCTTTTGGTGTTTGCGTACTTTTTTTATTTCATTTCTGTTTGTTTGATGGTGCCTACTTCCAGTATTCCCAAGTATTTGTAATTCTCATTTTCTCCAAGTGTTCTTATATTTACCGGATTTTGTAGTCCTTTTCCTTTCGATGTTTCTGTTTCCTCCTTTTCACCACGATCTTGGCACACTTTTCCATCCTGAATCCCATCCCTATATCCTAGATGTAAATTCTTTTGGCCTGTATAAGACTTTTCAGCTCTTTTTCCTATTTGGCAAAAATCTTGATACCATCCATGTACATTAAGAGATTTATATCTCACTTTATTCAATTATTATTATTATTATTATTATTATTATTATTATTATTATTATTATTATTATTATTATTATTTACTCCTTTTGAGTTTTCACATCAGCATTAGCTGATGGTCTTTCACTGGAGTCTGAGTGACAGCAAGTCTCCAGGACTATTCTGAGTATTCTGGCAGATTGCAGCAGTACAGTGTTCTGGATGGTATCAATTCTTCCTCTGATTTCCAGAATTTCCAAACCCTTTTCCAATCCTTTTGGGACCGTTCCAAGTGCACCAACTACAATTGGTATCACTTTGACATTCATGTTCCATAACTTTTTCAGTTCTCTGGCAAGGTTCAGGTATTTGTCCATTTTTTAATTTTCCTTTAGCTTCACCCTGTGATCTGCTGTAACTGCAAAATCCACCAGTTGACAAGTTCTTTCCTTTTTGTTAATCAAAACTAGGTCTGGTCTTCTTGCTGGGATAAGGTGATCCGTTTTATTTCAATGTCCCAGAGAATTTTATGCGTTTCGTTCTCAAGAACAGATTCTGCTTTATGCATATACCATTTTGTTGTATGGTCAAAATTTTTTTTTTTTGTTGAGTGGTAAAAATTTATTTTTTGCATAATTCCATTATTATTATTATTATTATTATTATTATTATTATTATTATTATTATAGTAAAACTTTAGCAGCTAAATGTATGAAGACGCAAACGAAATAAGTACTAAAACCGACTTTTGATATATATATATATATATATATATATATATATATATATATATATGTCTGTCTGTCTCTGTCTCTGTCTCTCTCTCTCTCTCTTTGTCTGTCTGTCTGTCTGTCTGTCTCTCTCTCTCTCTCTCCCTCTCTCTCTTTCTCTCTGTGCCTGTGTCTGTGTGTTATATCTTGATATCTATTGCTAGTATAAAAATGAGGTTTAATGTCTAAGATCTCCACAGGTAGAGATATGTAGAGATAAGAAGTAACCAGAGATAAAATAGTGGTGCACAGGAAATAGGGCAGAGTAAAAGATAAGAAATTCTGGTGATGAAATTAGAAAGATATTCAAAGTGTTGGAATGTAAAGACGAATAAAAATATTTTCTTTCGTGAATAACAGAAAATAATAACATGTTAAATCTAATGCAATTCAAATCTTGTAAAAAGAACATGAAATTTCGTGTTGTTTTAATTTATACATATGTAAAAGACAGTTGGTGTGTATGTATATCCGAATGAAACTACGTAAATAAAACATTTAACAACATAGTAGATATATATACACATTAAATATCACCGGTTCTTGCTTTTTGTGTAAAAATTATGAACATTTGATTTATATTCAAAGATATTTAAATATTAAAATATACATAGAAATAGCATTGAAAATCTACGTAAAAGTGTTCAGTATTTGTAAATCTCAAAAGTAAACAAATCAATACGCTAGAGTTTTTTTCTTCCCATCTACCCAGGAGACGCTGGGTAGTTGCTTCTGGTCTTTTACTAAAGAACACAAAAGCAGTGTCTCCCAATTGTGCTATGAGGTGTAGATCAGTGGAAATACAGCCCTGTCGGTGAGGCTTAGAAAAACGCTGTCTGAATCTTGTGAAAAAGGGTAAGACACACCCCAAAAATGGTGCCCTGAGTAGAAACTGAAATTAATAAGTGCTGCATTTTAGCGTACATGAAACCTGAACCTCTCATTCGTGAACTTGAACCTCTCATCCGTGAACTATGTCACTTGTCTACCGTTTTACATTTTTCAGTTTCAGCATTATAAATATAAATATTTCTGGCAGTTGGAAAAAATGAATGATCAAACAGAGAATTTTTTACTTTTTACTAAATAACTATTTAGCAAGATTTTGAATGCACTCTGTGGGCATATTCTGTATTTACTCAACCTATCCAAAAATACAAATTGGGAAGTAAAGTGGATTTTTATACACATTAAAGTTTTAATTCATTATTTTCCTTCTACACCCTAAGCACCATGGCATAAGTGTATATATTCCCGAAAAATAGGTAAGTAGTTAAAAAAATTGCTTATCTCAAAACTGAACCGTTGACCTAGACATTAACAAGTTCTATCCCCATCCTGTCTCTTATGGCAACGAAAGCGTCACTTCACACTCTCCAATGTTATAACAGACCAGATCGTCTGGGGATTTAGATTACATCGACTGCACCTCAACCCCCTCGATGAGGCCACTTGTTGGCCGTGCGTGGCAAACGGTGATACGGAACCCCCTAGTGTGTGAACAGTTTATGATATGCAACACCCCACTTTGACCCTTATTTATGTTAGATGGGCGGTTGGAGAAGCTTCCTCCAATCAATCGACTAGCTATGTCAAGCCCTAGTACCGATATGATTGTCCCAACCCTATTGCTTTTATGCCAAGCCCCAACCGTTTTTATCATGTATGTGTTAGAAGACTGAGGATCTTAATGCATTGGGTATAACGTTAAACTCTATCTGATGGTGAAGTTCAAAGTCTACAACTCTGCGGGATTTGGAGTACCCCTTAATCGCCATTACTCCCAAAGTGGTAGTACCTGTTAGGATACCATCTATTGGTTAAATAGTAAAAAAGGAGAGAAAAGTGTTTAAAAGAAATGGAGTTTACAAAATTCAGTACCCATCAAGGATGAATAAAAGAAAACGTTTTCGGCATAAAATAACCCAACAAAAGTTGACATGTCGTAAAAATAACTAAACAACCAATGCTATAAGTAATTAAATCACTACCAGTTTAATGTGATTCATAGGAAAACTTTTTTTCTGGAGATTTACTTTTTTTTATGGGATATATTCGACGTTTTCCAAGCCCCGCCGAAATGGCTAGCCAGATCTATGGGACTCCCAATAAGATTCGAACTCACCAACAATGGTCTCGTAATCTAGAATAACTAAGCATTGTTTGGATTTGGCATAAGGTCAAAGTATGGTACACACAGTGAGGAACAAACTCTTTGCGTTTTAACCATTACACAATGACGAGGTAAATTAAGTTACAAAGTTTTGCTTAGACCACCACGCAAGCCTCATATTTACTTTGTACCGGCTGTTATTAAGAGGTCACCCATCTAAGTAATGTGCGGGCTCATCCCTGCTTAACTTTGGTTATCTACGGAGATGCGGATGGCTTAGCAAAATAAATTGATAATCATTGCTCTCCGTTGAACCGCCCAAATTTTGCACTGACTTATTTAAATATGAACTAAAAATTAACAGTTCACAGACACCACAATTATGCGTGTATCTTTCAATCTGTTTTTTCTACAGACGTGTGTAGCAGCTTCCTCTATTTTAGAAGAGATTTATAGATAGAAAGATAGAAAGAAAGATAGAAAGAAGGATAGAAAGAGAAGGATAGAAAGAAAAAGATAGAAAGGAGGATAGAAAGAGAAAGATGGAAAGAGAAAGATAGAAGAAAAGATAGAAAGAAGGATAGAAAGAAAGATAGAAAGAAAAAGAAAGAGAAAGATAGAAGAAGGATAGAAAGAGAAAGATAGAAAGATAAAAGATAGAAAGGATAGAAAGAGATAGAAGAGAAAGATAGAAGAGAAAGATAGAAGAAGGATAGAAGAGAAAGAAAGAGAGAAGAGAAAGATAGAAAGAAAGATAGAAAGAAAGATAGAAAGATAGAAAGAGAAAGGTAGAAAGAGAAAGATAGAAAGAGAAAGATAGAAAGAGCAAGATAGAAAGATAGAAAGAGAAAGATAGAAAGAGAAAGATAGAAAGAAGGATAGAAAGAGAAAGATAGAAAGAGAAAGATAGATAGAAAGATAGAAAGAAAGATAGAAAGAAGGATAGAAAGAGAAAGATAGAAAGAGAAAGATAGAGAAGAGAAAGATAATGAATGGTGAAAGATGATGAGGAGTTTTCTTCGGTTGGTTTGACAAAGATTAAAAAGAAAAACATTCTCTCTGACATATGGCAAAACTTAGCGAAACATGTTTCTGCTTTTAGACAGTTTTGTCCCTTAAAGAGACATTTGCTGTTAGACAAGTTTCGTCTAAAAATACTCACCCCCAACGCTAAAGATATTTAGAGTCTCAAAGGGCTGATGCTATCATCTGTCGGCACATTTATATACAGATAAAATAAGTCTAACGACCGCGCCCCTCCAATATGAAAATAAACATAAACGTACAGAGTAGAAAAGCACACACACACACACACACACACAAATATATATATATATATATATATATATATATATATATATATATATATATATACATACAACGAAATCTTGAAAATATAACCAAGTTATTCCTGCTATGTACCTAGTGATATCTCATTTGTTGGTGATAAACGAGTCATCCATTTTGCTTTCGGTTCAAGATCTACTGCAAATTAGAATGCATAAATAACACGTAACGAAAAAAAAAAAAAAAGGATTTCTCTGATTTTTTGAGATGAGGCTTGATAATCTGTAAATAAAAAAAACACCTTCGGGCGATGTAAAAATAGATTTTTGAAACATATTGCCTGAGGGATGGGAGTAAAAAATTCAATGTCAGCGAGTTTGTACCCTAAGTAAGTAAAATCATCAAATTCATTAAAGGATTAAAAATAAACAATTTTTAAATGTAAACTTTAAATATGTATTAAAATAAAACAAACTATGTATAGATATATAATATCAGTCATGTATTTATTAAAACTTGTTTTAAAAAAACAATGAGGACTGTCTAATGTTGCATGTTCAAATTTTGAGTGTATTTATTCTATGTTATGACGATTTTGGGTAATGTGACGTAATTAGTGAGGTAGTTTTTGTTACAGACAAAAACCGGAAGCGAATCTCCATTATTAATAGATTATTCGGACTATTGTCGTCATCTGTGTTGTTTTCTACATAACGTATTCACTCAAATTAAAAATGCGTGATTAGATAAAACACACACACACACACACACACACACACACACACACACACACACACACAATAATGCAATATGAATGAAGGTAAAAAATCATACATAAGTATAAAGGTATATACTCTTAGGTAAATAGAATATTAGGTCTGTAAGTTGTAAACTTTACTCTGAATTGTCCTGTTGATCACATAGTGCAACGGATATAAGAGTTGAGTTAATACAATTCTAAGTGACAATCACCTCTAGGTTACAGGTTCAATCTTGACCAAGGGCGATGATAACATAAAATACTAAAAACAGTTTAAACCTTGTACCTGGAGATGGTTAACTGAATGAGAACAGTCTACCCCCATTGATTAAATAAAGGGTTCAGATCAAAGTACCGTCAAGGCTCCCCATTTCGACAAGAAGGTTACCAAGTTTGAAAGATCGTTCCCGAGTCGGACAAAGTTTTCGAGTTCGACAAAAAAAAACCTGAAGAAGGTTCCGTCAGAATTATCCTGATGATCTGTTAGGAGAAACCTAGGTAAGTAATTTCTGACTCTTTAGGCTTTATTATTATCATTTGGTTCTACTTATTGCATTGAGTCACTTTAACATATTCAACTTTGGCATCTCTTTCGGTGTATTTTTTTTCTCTTTTTGCCATTAAACTTGGATACCGGTTAATTATTTTCATAATTTGTTTTGGTCTTTTCTTAAAAAAAAAATATTTTTCTCCATGCACCAATTTGTATGTAGTTTATATATTTACAAATTATATTGATTTTTTACGCCATCAGGGTTTTATATATATATATATATATATATATATATATATATATATAAGGAGTGCAAAAAGTATCTAGATTGAAGCTGTATTTACCAAAATAGGAATGAACAATAAAAGTAACGTTATTTTTTTTCAGAATACAAGGTGAGTCACAAAGTACAGATTTTAAAGCTGTATTTACCAAGATAGAAATGAAGAATGAATGGGACGTTCATTTTTTTAAGATGTGTAAAAAAGTACCAAACATCTTGATACTTTTTTGACACACCTTGTATATTATTTTATTTTCCGTTGATATTAAATAACTTAATTCTTTTCAAATGTCTATGCCTATAGCTATGTTATCACAAGTACATTATATACACACATATATATATATATATATGTGTGTGTGTGTGTGTGTGTATGTGTGTGTGTGTGTGTGTGTATGTGTATGTGTGTGAATGTGTTTCTGTATATATGTATGTGTGTATATATATTGGAAGGGGAGGAGATTATCCTGAAAATAAATTTTTGTTAATGTTTTGAATTTGTTTTTTTAAATTTTATTTTTGTTTTTGCTTTTTTTTGTTTTTCAGACTTATTAATATGAGTGTATATGCAACATTCCTGCTAACGACTTAGGGCAAACTGTTATCAATATTTTACAAAGATTAGTTTAGACTGACGACAACCAAATGGTGAATAAATAAAATTAGGAAAATTATGTAACGACAATCTTTCAAGTTGCGAAGAAACGAACGATGATAAAAATCAGTATTTCGGAAACGGTCTTCTGCCTGGTGACGCATTGCCGTATCTCGATTAAATTTGCAGGAAAAAAAGACAAGATGAAGGGATAAAGTCAGACAGGTGGTCCAAGAGAAAATACCACGCACTTCATTAGTTTTTCAACCTCTCTTCGTGCCGGCTTCAAAGACTGTGGGACTTGGTATCCTTTTTAACATAGGTGTGTAAAAAAAGTATCGAGATTTTCGGTACGCTTTGACACACCTTGTATTCTGAAAAATTAATGTTCCATTCATTGTTCATTTCTATCTTGGTAAATGCAGCTTTAAAATCTGTATTTTTTGACACACCTTGAATTCTGAAAAAAAAAAAAAATAACGTTCCATTTATTGTTCAGTCCTATCTTGTTAAATACAGCTTCAAACTTGGAAATTTTATGAGACACCTTTTATTCTGAAAAAAAAAACCCAAAAAACTAACGTTACATTTATTGTTCATTCCTATCTTGGTAAATAGAGCTTCAATTGCTATACTCTTTTTTTGACACACCTTGTATAATGAAAATGTCTTTGCGTTCCCTAAATTCAAGCCGAACCTGATATGGCTTATTCGCTAACTCCGAAATGTCAGCTGTTTATTTGTTTTTTGTTGGTCACTCACTGCATCATCTGTTTCAAAATTTTCAACTTTCTTGTCGGGTAATTTTATGCCGAAGACGTTTTCTTTTATTCATTCTTGATGCGTATTCAGATTTGTTTTTTTCTATTCAGGCCATAGAGGGGACGCTAACAGATACTACCACTCCATGTCAGAGTGGACCTAGGAGTATTGGCGAAGAAGGGGTACTCCACACTTCCCAGTGCTCTAGAATTGGACCTTTACCATCAGACGCAGTTTAACACCTTTGGGTGGGAAAGCTGTTTCTACATTTCAATTGGATATGAATATCAATACTTAACTGAGAAGTAGTTGACTATTTTAACTCGGAGGGGAGGGCAATATTTATGAACCTGGGTTTAGTCCGGTTCATAGACCCATTTGTTGAGCATCCAGTGATGATCTACCACAGTAATGCATTGTTCTGTGAAGTTAACTTTCAAACCTTTACGAATCTCCAGGTACACAATGATAGCAGATAAGAATTCCTCTAAGAAAATTTAATGGATTGTTTCCCAAAACCAGCGGGACTTTTTGCCTGTTCATTATCGAGCGTTATCATCATACAACAAGCTCTGGTTAAAAATGAGACCATCCAAATCATCCGAGATTAAATGCAAAAAAGTGAATCCTGATTATCTGGTGTTGCTTATCCACCGAAGTCTTATTTCACACATGTTATAATGAATCGTTCCAAATAAAAGAAAAAAAATTCAAGCAAGAAAAATAATAAAAATAAACAACTTATAAACAAAAATATATAAATTAAAAATATAATCAAACCAAAATATAGAAGAATTATTTTTTATTAATCTATATATAAATATAGATAAGATATTTATTTGAACTTTTATATCCGAGGCAATGCCGGGTAGCTCTGTTAGTTCCTAATCAATGCAACATTTTAAGTCGATATTAAACGTCCCAAATGAAAGTAATGTGATTAGTCTATTTGAGAATCGCAGAATATAGATATTGTATACTGGATCATCAAATATTCAATATACAATCAACAACAGTTGGCGCCAGATATAGAGTAACTCGCAACAGAGTGCTAA
Organism: Doryteuthis pealeii; assembly: GCA_023376005.1. Classification (NCBI taxonomy): domain Eukaryota; kingdom Metazoa; phylum Mollusca; class Cephalopoda; order Myopsida; family Loliginidae; genus Doryteuthis; species Doryteuthis pealeii. Next base: position 905,906 of record CM042139.1, on the reverse strand, counting down.
AACATCGAGGATATTTACCTCGTACCCCACTTGTACGGGTTAGGCACAAGGCTCTATTAACGTGGGACTGTCCACAAGCCGAAGCTCATGGGTGGTAGGCACAAAAAATGCGTCAATCCCGTTGGCCCTCCCCCTTGAGCGGGGCGCCTTAGGTGCTGGGTAATAAACCCAGCCCTATCCCTTTAAATCAAGGGGGCAGGTATTGCCTGGGGAATAACCGCCTGGGATCGACGCTATTAATTTTATTACCTAGCCACTCCAGAGGCCGACGCGCTCTGGAGCAGGCTCAGGATATTTACCTCGTACCCCACTTGTACGGGTTAGGCACAAGGCCCTATTAACACGGGACTGTCCACAAGCCGAAACTCATGGGTGGTAGGCACAAAAAATGCGTCATTCCCGTCGGCATTAACCCTCGAGCGGGGCGCCTCAGGCTCTGGCAATAAACCCAGCCCTGCCCCTTTAAATCGAGGGGGCAGGTATTGCCTGGGGGGATAGCCCCCTGGGATCGACGTTGTTAATTTTATTATCTAGCCACTCCAGAGGCCGTAGCGCTCTGAGGCAGGCTCAGGCAATCACCCCGATTTTCTAAAACAGCAGTGAATAAATAGTCCTGAACTCTACGAAATGTAAGTTAGGCAAGTCCACTACAATAACTGACCTTAGTTCGTTCTGTCACAAGGAAAACATTAATAAATCTTTTCTATTTTATTTCTCTTAAATCAATCACAAAATGCAATAAAAATTACAAATTCTCTTATTCATTTTACGGTTATCCCAAAAGATTTATTCAAATCTATTCTAAATTAAACAGATTTTGACAATCCCTATTATCAGTAGATAGATTTATTGTCCTTTCATTTTAAATGTGACTGCAATTTAGAATACTTAAACACACTTAGAGTTACAACTTTGAAGATTTAATATTAAATGCTGTTTTGTGTCATACATAAACACTATATCAATTAAAAATTGATTTATGTTCAAGTCACGTCAAAGATCATATAACCGAAGTTAAGGAACGATGCGACTGTTCAGTACATAAATGGGTGATCACCTAGTAACAGCTGGTACTGTATGCAGTCAGAGACTTGTGTGACATATCTATGCAAAACTTAGATATTAACAGCACCTTTTCAGATTTTCAGATCACCTAATGTAACACTACACTCTCCTTGTCGGAATAGAGAGATGTGTTAAATACGTTTGTTTACTTTACCGCCTCCTTGTTGGAATGGCTGAGATGATGACGTGTCAACTCTTCGTTACATCTTGCACTTATTTCTGAATGGAGAGATTTACGTGTTCACGTTGCTCAACGTTACGACTCTTCCTTCTAATGGAATGAACGATGTGTGGATAAAGAAATATTCAATATATTTATCTCTGTACCGGTACTACATAGGAGATGGCTGGAGTCCGGGTTGTTGGTAATTCTAGTTGTTGGCAGTGCTATGATATCATGGAGTCTGAATCAAATTGAGGCTGAGGGTTTTCTTGCCTTGTGCCATTCGGAGGCCGCTTCTTTTCCCTCATGAGGGTTTTATTTTCTCCCCTGATTACAACTGCCGAGAGCAGTAAATTCCATGTCTTTCTCTAGACATAATTTTCACTCTGACCTCTCATCCCACCTTTCTCCTCTTCACCACGTACCATTCGAACATCTAATCAAACCTCGCCAAATCATCACTTAAACTTTTCCATTCTAATCCATACACCAGGCCACCCTCACGATTCCATGTAACGCCCATTACGTAACACTGTTGAATACATGGAGTGACGTTTTCGTTGTCTGCGACGGACTATGAGAGAGAGAGAGAGAGAGAGAGAGAGAGAGAGAGAGAGAGAGAGAGAGAGAGAGAGAGATGAGACTATTCAGTACAAAAATAGGTAAACACTTTGTAAACATCGGTACTGCAACTGGAGGCCTGTGTGTCAGAATAAGCAAAACCCATTAAACGATAATACTTATCAAAGATTACACTCTAAATATTCCACTGAACATATCACCAGTGGTGCAATCCGAAGATCATCAGGTATTTCGGGTTTTGCAACATCACACACCTTCATCTGGATGACCCAGCTATTAAATGATAATAATGCATCTTTATATACCTGTGGACTGTTTTAGGTTCCAATCTTAATTGCATATGTGTACGTATTTGTTCTCATGTCCACATAGACGCCTATCCACTTAAACATCCAGACCCCACCCCCACCCCAGACTGAAGTAAAATGGCATAACTATGTCCACTGACCCATACTTCTTTAACGCTGACCACGGACCATTGTCAAATGGAAAATATTGCAACTAATCGATAATTCTATCAAACTGATATTCAGAGGTAGGTGAAATATTGTTGCCCGATTGCATCTCGTAGAGCAATCGTTAACACACTTGACAATTATGACACAATGAATTCAATTCTTACTGGGTTCAACTCTGTGCATCATTAAAGTAAATTTTAAAAAAGAAGGTATTTCATAGGGTCTGGCAAAATGTTAACTTGTTTTCGTTTTTTTTTAAATTGATTAAATCGATTATTAAAGGTCAAATTTTTGTCTAAGTCGAAAGTAGTAACATACTGAGCATCAGTAAAAAATAAATAAATAAATAAATAAATAAAAAATATTACACATGTTATTTATTTTTGATACATTCTAAATGATTTTTCAGTCAATTTTGCTCAAATATATTGTAAACATGGCCGTAAACTGCTTAAGATGATGTAAAATCCGTTTTTTATAAAATAAAATAAACCCTCCCGATTGAAAAAAAAAAAAAAAATCAAAAATCAGAGAATTGTCCGATTTTAATGAATTTTTTAGCGTTGATTTATCAATGAATATTTTTTATAATGCATTAGTAATTTTATTTTTATTTTGTGAAATACGGGGTTAACGGGAACTTTGGCAGTGAAGAAGAGTGACGATGATCAAATTCAAATGAATAAAACTTGTTTTCATCATTAGGCTATCTTTATATCTACTAGCAAAAGTATGCACACCGTGGGCGCAAGAGTCCAAGTTTTAATGTAATAATAATTTTTTCATTATGGTTTCACTGAAACAGATTAGCGTTATCGCTTCCACGCTCTTTCCCTCTCTATATATTTCCACTACTCTCTTTCTTTCTTTCTTTCTATTAAAAAAAACGTTTAAAAAAACAGAGTTAAAAAAATTGAGTAGCCATGAAGAATGAATAAAACCAAATGTTTTCGGTACAAAATAACCCAACAAGGGTTGACATGTCGTAAAATCCAACGAACCAACCAATCACGGTGAGATGATTGGAGAAGAATAACTAGTTTTTTCGCTCATCAGTGTAAGGCAAAACCAATCGCATTTTGGCGTTGTTCTGCTGCAAACAATTCTAGTTGAGTCGAAAGATACAATAAAATATGAAACTGAATTGATTGCGTGTTCTGGTATAATTAGCTGCTAACAGCTAACGGGCGTGTTGGGTTGAACCTTTGCCAATTGGATGTTTAATAATAGGTTGGCCAATTCGTCAACATCGACCTTTGACCTGTACGTCAAATCAGATAATTTGGGGAGGGTGCACATATATTGATTTATGATTACACAGAAATGTTTTTATTTTTTCAATTTGATAAATTGTAATTCTTTTTATTCTTTTATTTCCAGATATCATCTTCATACGTCCTTTTTAAGAATATCTTTTATGAATATTTACTAAATGAGCTTATTTTCACACAGAATAAGAAGATTGTATTGCGCCAATATTACATGAAGGGAAGCCTGACAGATTGTACAGGATTTGTGTCTTTGAGTTTTGTAATATTTGCAAAGTTTTGGCCGCTGTAATCTCCGATCTACTTCAGGTGTTTTTTGTGTTAATAAGAAATTTCAGGAAGTTTCTAAACCAATCAATTATTTCGAAACGAACACTTGTCTTTACTTATTATTATTATTATTATTATTATTATTATTATTATTGGATTTTCACACCTGCCTTAGCCGGTGGTTCACTGAAGACCGAGTGACAGCAAGTCTCCTCAATTATCTAGGACTCTTCTGACTATTCTTGCAGATCTTAACAGTGCTGTAGTTTGGATGGCCTCGATTCTTCCTTTGATTTCTAATTCACCCAAATGATTCCCCGGAGATTTAGGGACCGCTCTAAAGGTATTATTATGTCAGTTTTTCTTACCAGCGTTTGCTGATGGTCTTTCGCTGGAGTCTGAGTGACAACAAGTCTCCTCAGTTCTCCTGGACTCTTCTGATTATTCTAGCCGATTTCAGCAACGCAGTTGTCTGGATGGTGTCAATTCCTCCTCTGATTTCCAATTCCTCTAGTCTTTTTATCAAACTCCATGAGAGTTTTTAACACCCACCTAAACTGGTGGTTCACTGATAACTGAGTGATAGCAAGTCTCTTCAGGTCTCCAGGACTCTTCTGTGTATTCTAGATGATATTAACAATGCTGTTGTATGGATGGTCTCGATTCTTCCTCGGATTTCCAATTCTTCCAGACTCTTTTCCAAACCTTTGGATCCCAATAACAATTGGTACGACCTTTACCCTATTATCGTTATTATTTAGTTGAAACCATATAATTGCTTGTAAACGATTGATATTTGATAGGAATACTCGCAACTTTATAACCGTTTGCAGTTATGAATATCATTAAATAAGAATAGTTATCTAAACTATATACTTTTAAAAGTCTTTTCACGTAGTAAGGCTAACGTTGCCGGATCTGAACAAAGCCGAGAATAGTAGAACTATCAAAATCGGGTCTTATTATTCAATCCCTCTCACTCACTCACTTACCACTCTCTCTCTCTCTCTCTCTCTCTCTCTCTCTCTCTCTCTTTCTCTCTCTCTCTCTCTCTCTCTCTCTCTTTCTCTCTCTCATAATCTGTCACAGACAACGAAGACGTCACTCAATGTCTTCAACAGTTGTGGACACTCTGGTGGCTAGTTTGTTCAATTCTGGACTTGCAGATTTGGTCACACACATTGCAAAAGAAATCCCCATCTGCATTTATGGTGAACTCGCAGATGGCACGAAGAGGAAAGGAGATTAACAGGGCTGCATAGCGGCAACGTCTTCGTCGTCATCAACCACCAAATATTCAATCTCTCAATAAAACAATCGCATATCAAAAGAAAGGGGAACGTGTATATTAAAAACACGATTGGAATGGATAATTAACGATGGTTATTTATTTTCAATCTTATTTCTTCTCGTAACTTGTTGTCTTTTATGATAAACTAGAAGCAACTACCCGGCCTGGCCTGGTTAGAGCGGTTAATCAAAAATTAGTCTCGCAAATACATTGATTGTTTTGGTTTTGCATAATTGATTTGTTTATGTTTAATCTTCACCATTGGCTTTCCCTTCTGTTACAATGCGTATCCTCATTTTTAAATAGAGTCACAAATATAAATACTATCTTCATTAATTTGCAAAAAAAGCAAGCTCTGGTATATATATATATATATATATATATGTATATATATATACTTTGTCGCTAAATGTTTTATTTTCGCAGTTTCACCGAACATACGTACATACATACTTGCACATCAACTGCCCATTATATATGTACTAGAAGCAGCTACCCACAATCACCTAGGTAGATCGTGGATCAAAACAAAAATGGTGTAATGGTTAGAAATGTAGTGTGACAGAACCATTATTATTATGTATATTTTAATTTTTAGATATCTGGGTAAATATATATCACATCTTCGTATTTGTTTCACAAAAATCAAGAACCAGTGATATT
>CM042139.1:875146-882646 GCA_023376005.1 Doryteuthis pealeii | reverse complement strand
TAATACATTTGTATTGTAATATTCTATCATACATTTAATACATGTTCCTTATAGTGTTCTATGATGCATTTAATACATTTGTATTGTAATATTCTATGATAAATTTAGTACAGTTACATTATCTTTATGATACATTTACATTGTAGTATTCAGAATAAATTTATAGTGATCATACATTTAACAGTGTTAATTACTGTATGAAAAATTGGATAATTCAAATGGCAGAATTATGTATAAAATATTCAGTTTCGGGGCTGTTGTACCTAACGCAAAGCGTTGTTTCGTTTTAAGCATTCATTATGGTGCTGTTGTGTTGTTGTTGTTGTTGTTGTTTTAGTAGTAGTAGTAGTAGTAGTAGTAGTAGTTGTGGGTTTAACCCATGTAATCATTGTGTTTTTATCATAAACTTTTTAGTTGATATGCAATCTGACTAATGAATCGAACCGCGCGAAATCAGAAACACGTATCGTAAAAATACTAGCTGTACTCGAGGCCTTAATCATCATCAAATTCCTTCCCCCACTTTTCATACAAAGGCAATTCTATTCCTTACTCCTTTTTAGCCCTACAGTTTTTAATCCCACCAGCAACAACAACACGTGAAGAAAACAGATATATATATATATATATATATATATATATATATATATATATATATATATATAAAGATAATCTGAGTCAGACAAACCTACTATTAGTTTCGCATAAAGCTCTTCAGGGCTAAAATCAGATTTTAGCCCTGAAGAGCTTTATGCGAAACTAATAGTAGGTTCGTCTGACTCATTAGATTATCTTTATTATTGGCTCTACTTAGGTATCGAGCACTTTTTACTTATTAGCTTTCTCCTAGCGGTTATATGAATATATATATATCTTATATACATATATATGCATATAAATTGTTTTTTTCTTTTGGCCAAATACTATACCAATAGATTATTTTTTGTTGGTACGAATATCTTGGTCCTTTCTTTTTTTCAAAAATTTTTTCTTCCTGGTTGATGTTTGGTAGTATATTTTTACAATCAAACTTTCTGCTGGGTTTTTCTCTCCGCAAGGATCTACCAACACGCTTGGTATATTATTATATATATATATATATATATATATATATATATATATATATATATATGTGTGTGTGTGTGTGTGTGTGTGTGTGTGTGTATGTGCATGAATATACATAATGTTCTTTATGAACTCTAAACTTTTTATTTATTAAATATAGTGACAAAACATTTGCATATATACATATACACATATATAGGTGTAGGGGCGATATATATATATGTGTGTGTGTGTGTGTGTGTGTGTGTGTGTGAAATACTCACACACTCACCCCTACACCTATATATGTGTATATGTATATATGCAAATGTTTTGTCACTATATTTAATAAATAAAAAGTTTAGAGTTCATAAAGAACATTATGTATATTCATGCACACGCACACACACACACATATATATATATATATATATATATATATATATATATATATATATATATATATATATATATATATATATATATATATATATATATATAAAGAGAGACAGTGAGTGAGAGATAGATAGATAGATAGATAAATAGATAAATAGATAGATATAGACATATAGAATCAAATGAGGAAATGAATCCGACAATATATGGAGAAAATGGAGAACAAACACGGGATGTTACAAACACAGAAATACACACACACACACACACACACACACATATATATATATATATATATATATATGTGTGTGTGTGTGTGTGTGTGTGTGTGTGTGTGTGTGCATTGGTTTATTTAATATATATTTAATAAATAAAAAGCTTATAGTTCATAAAGAACATTATGCATATTCATGCACACACATTTGTGTGATTCAATAAATACAAAAATTATCTTAAGAATCAACTTGAATTCGAATCCCACACGTTGGGATACCCTTTCCATCTTTTATAGAAGTCGCCATAACAAGGAAAACCATGGCAACATCGATAATTAAGTTCTACTGTCACACTTCCGTTCCAATTCTCTTCACTTCCGTTCCAATTCTCTACACTTTGTTTTAGTACTTAATAAAAGTAGATTTACTTATTTTACCGTAAGCAACAAATCGCGGGCTTTTTGGGTTGTAGTTCTAAATAACCACTACAAGCCGCTACCCAGCTACACCTGGATAGAAGGGTGGAGGAAAAAGTTAGTCTCGCAGATCCGTTATTGCTGAATTGTGAATTAGATCCTCACAGTATTTTTGTTTTCTCTCCAGATTTTCCCCGTTAAACAAAAACCACTAATGTTCTTCTACTATGTGTCTGTCTAGGGTTAAAACAAAATGAATGTATCTTTCCCAACAGAAGAGTAATTAGAAGGTCAACTACTAAAGAGGGGGGGGGGGTCTTGAGTATGGCACAAAACTGCATCTAGTTGTGAGACTGTAGTTCTTCTGGAGATCTGAGTACCGTGGAGTAACCCTTCATTGCCATTTATTCTAGGACCGCTCTAACCTGGAATGGTAGTACATGGGTCAAATAAACGTTTTAAAAATATTTGATTGGGCCGTGTACCAACAAAAATAAATTAATTAACGACTACACCAAAAGTGTAAATACTAAAGTACATTAACCTACAATGAAGGCGATTCTCTAACCTCTAAGCATAAAATAACCCGAGACGGGTTGATACGCGGTTAAAATCAATTAATCATCCACCCAATCAATCAATCTGATTATTGTTACAAATTTTTCTTTTTTTTTGGGGGTGGGGGGTTTCAGAGAGTATCCATGTGCTTTCTTTTTACTTCACAATATTTGACTTGATGAAATGGTACAAATTCTAATGTTTGATTAGTATATACAAATGTTACATAATCATTAGATACCTAATGATTATGACAATAGTGTAGAAATCATTATGGCGATCAGTATAGCTGATGGCCTTGAGAGTGAGTGACAATGTTTGACCTCACTCTGACCTTGCATTCTGGGGATGAATGTGAGATACGGAAGGCAATAGAAGGCCCCTTCCGGTTTAAGGATACTAAGTAAGTAACTTAGTCAGTTAGAACTTAGAAGCGAAGCTAGCAAGATGTGAGTCTCACTGCGCAGATGTTTGGTCTGGGGGTCTACGAATAAAGTAACATCATCGTAAATCGAAGTCTTGTGTTTATTACTAAAAGCTAACAATGACACAGGGCTTCTGATAACAAGAAATCCCTAGCAACAGAAACCAGACACGGAATTCTCAATAGAAGACCAGACGAGACGAGTAAGACGTAAGAGAAGTATATAACATATAGATATTTAGTGCCGGTAAAGAAGGCTATGCAACACAAAAATCATACAATGATTATTTTACTATGCATAGAAGTCACATTTTCACACACACACACACACACACACACATATATATATATATATATATATATATAAAGATAAACCTAATGAGTCAGATAAACCTACTAAAAGTTTCGCTTAGTGCTCTTCAGGGCTAAGATCCACTTTTTACTTTTAGCTTGTACCAATAGATTATTTTTGGTTGGTACGATTATCTTGGTCTTTTCTTTTTTTCCAAAAATTTTTTTCTTCTCGGGTGATGTTTGGTAGTATATCTTTACAATCTTTTTTTACAATCAAACTATTTGCGTTTTTTTTCTCACTGCGAGGATTTACCAACAAGTTTGGTATATTATATATATATAATATATATATATATATATATATATATAAGTAATCCACAGTCACCGTGTTACGACGTTTCACATCTCACCAGTGTGGCTAGAAACAGCAACTACCTCGACCTGGAGCGAAACCCGACTGACTTTTCATCAGCCCGATTTGTTACACCCTCGGCCATCGACAGCTGCCATTAAGGAGCGTTGTTTTAATTGTTTATATAGAAAAATCTAGATCTTCAGGATTAATTGCCATGAATTTATCCTGATATTGATTAATGGTAAATGCGGAAATGAATAATGTAATTATGACCGTTGAAAACAGTTTCCAAGTGAAGTTGAACGCTATCTAATTAATCGCGTCATTTCAAAAGTTAAAAGTCAAACACCTTGTTGTTGAATGCTAAACGTGATTGTTGACGTGGAAAAATTCTTCTTTTTATAATATCAGGCAATATCCATGTTTGACGTTTGCGTTAAAAGAAATCTGTTTACATTTGAAATTCAAAATTTTAAATTTAAAAACCAATTTCAGTTAATGAGTTGCCATGTGCGCTTATGCAAGCCTTTTAAAAAGATTTCAGACCTTTGGTTTAACAGTTCTTTATCATATATATATATATAGCAGAGTAATGTTGGTTTTCCTTCTCCTATATCGGTTGCCTAAATAAGACTAAAAACATCGCCTTCCAAATTCATGGTTTGGAGAGAATAGATTGATTCATGCCTTTCCACGACCTCGTCCAAAATTTAAACTCGCCGATTCCAAGGAAAGGTTAGGGCAGTAAACTCCGAAATCAAATCAGGAGTTGGTGTCCCTAAAGTGGTGTAATGCAGAACTTCAACACTATCCAGCAACTTCTGCGACTTTATCAACGATAAGCGTTACGTAAGCACGCTTCAATGTAACGAAATATAAAGCTAGGGAGAATTTACTATGCCAGCCGTTCAAATACAAAACTTCTGCATACCTTGAAAAACAGCATTCTAAATTTGTTTTTGATTTCGGTTCGAAAATCGATCACTGGTACTAGGTATGAAATATGCAACTCTTTCAGCCACAGTGTTACCTTAATATTAGGAAATTATTAGCTCGCTAGAAGACTAACAAACCTCTACGATTGTGCACATACATATATTTGTCTTGATAAGCATAAAATTAATTAAATCTGAAAATATACGCATAGAAAATGAGATTAATAGGTAATATAGAAAGATGCCAAAGGGCAATATATATATATATATATATATATATATATATATATATATATATATATATATATATATATCATGTCTCTCTCTCCGACGCGTCGTCTGTCATCGTGTATTTGGAAGTGCCGCTGGGGGATATCAGAGGGCGTATATCCTGATTCCTCTGACGTCAATTTCGACGCAAAAAGTCACGCTTTATTGTCGACTGGGACACTCACATAATTTCCGTTGAGTCTTATCATTCAAATGAATAAGAAATATTGTGAGATTATAAATTATTTATTTTTCTGCATGGAATGTCGACATATTGAGGAAGTAATCAGTCTAAAAATCTCTGTAAGATGTCATCTACTTAAAGGGTTGGCTTGGTCGGTTGGGTTTTACGGCACGTAAACGCATTGGGTCATTTTATGCCGAAGACATTTTTGTTTTATTTGTTATTGATGGGTATTTAATACTGTTAAAACACGTTTTTCTATTTAACCCATGCATCGGTCCCTAAAAGGTACAATAATTTCGGTTCAGAGTGGACCTGGGAGGAATGGTGATTAGAGGTACTCCACATGTCCCCCACCCCCAGGGATACAGAATTGGAACTTCACCATCAACTAGAGTTTAACGTCATACCACGAACACTAAGAAACTCAGCCACTGCCTTCTAGCACATATGTCATAAAAAGTATTAGGGATTGCCATAAGGGCAATAGGGTCGGGACAACCATGCTACGTCTAGACATGGACAGCCAATTGATCGGAGGAGGTGTCTCCGACGGTCCGTCTAGCATAAGTAAGGGAAAAAGTGGAGTGTTGCATGTCATGGACTGCTACAGTTTCTGGGTTCCATATTTAAGCATCACGGGTCGCCACCAACGACCAACCTGGCTCCATTGGCGGGGTCTTACTCGTCTGCAGAGGTGCAGTCGGAGTATTCTAAAACCCCAGACGACAGGACTACTACTTAAAGATTTCAATGAAGCTCGCACTGTTTCTGGTTCGATACCGGCCACTGCTAACTGAGCGCATGAGCAGCACAGATTGGGTAATCTGATCTGTGGGGATTTGACGACAAAAACAATCTCCATGGTCTCTCTCTAACGAAAAGGGGATAGACTCCCTCGCTATCCGGCTGATACCGTTAATAGTTCACTCCACCAACTATATTCTTATTCCAAATATGTCCATGGAGTTGGTGCTGTCAAATTATGCAGTCATAAAAATGAACGAGACCTGTGGATATACCATATTATGATAATTTGATTATAACCACGTTTGATATGATTACTTCAGAGCTTTTGCAAAATAGTTCAATATGTAAAAAAGTATAATAATCTTGATTTAACTCTCCCTCTCACTGTTTTTCTTTCTTTCCTTCTTTACATCTTTCTATTACGTTTGACTGAAATAGATTACTGTTATCGTTTCCGCGAGCTCACCCCCTCTCTCTATCTTTACCTTTCTCTCTTTCTTTCTTTGTTTCTTATTATATTTTTTCTGTGTCGCATGTTTTCCTTTCCTTTCTATCTTTATAATAAAAACAGAATAGTTCATTTTTTAACTGAGGTGATGACAAAAAAAAAAAGAATACGGTGGATAAGCGACACCAAATAATCTGGATTTATATTTTTGAATTTCATTTGGGGGATTTGGACGGTTTCCCTTTTAACCAGGGGGTTGTTGCAAGAGGATAATGGTCGTACAATTAAGGAACACGAGTATTATTATATAGATATTCATCCCAGTGCATTGTCCGAAATCGACTGAAGTGAAGGAAAGAGTCTATTGTAATTCCTTATATCCGACAAGGTAAGTCCTCCTTGAATGCTGCGTATCCGTGAATTGCCGTTTAACAAAACGAAGTAGAAATACTTCAGACTCTTGCACAAAATTAAATTTTAACTGAGCACTTTTATAATCGTGATTATGTTAAAGAAATCAAAGGTTTCTATTACTGAACAGAATATCCCTCAATATAGAAGATAAATTGAAACACAAAAGAAGTTCGCTTGTATATCAGCTTTTACAATACTAATCGTATGACGCACAAAGCCAAGTCGAAGTGAATGAAGAATTGGTCTGTTGAAACCGATTTCTATGAAGCAAGCAAGTGATGCAAACTTTAACTGTACTGTTAAATCGTCAATTAAATAATATTACCCTTTCCACCAGACAGAGAGAATAAAAGTAACTCCGAAAAACATGTTGATGTACAGTCAATGATTAGTAAATTTCTGGTTGGAATTTAAATGGCATTCTCACTGTTTGAGTCTGGTACAACTTGGGAATATCTAGAGGATATCTTGTCTTGTCCCGTCATAGTTTTTAATAAAAACACAAAACGTTCTTGTTTTTTTCTCTTGGGCTAATTTATTTTATCCCCAAGTCAAAATGCCTTCGGAAACAGACTCGCATCTTCCGTCTGTTCCCTCCAACCGCTTAGTTCGGACTGACTTTCATTATCTCCTCTCACTATCTCTCTTCTATACTTCACCACACTTCGTCATTGGCATCTATCGACCAATCAGAAATCGACTGATAGCCTTGTGCTCCGTCATCAAAATTCTAGTTACTTTTCACTATTACCTACACGTAACCTAGATTCATCGTTTTTTTTTTACCACCTCATTAT
>CM042139.1:855146-870146 GCA_023376005.1 Doryteuthis pealeii | reverse complement strand
AAAGATTCATAAAAACATTTCGCGTCTGTTGAAATCCACGCTATTGGCTGATGAAGTCTATACGACAAAAGCAGGACTTTCCACAGTAATAATGTTTTGTTACATAATTGATGGGTATCCTGTTGGTTATGTATGATTAGTGTAGCATATTTATTGGACACATGGCCTAGTGGATAAGGTAGTTAGGTTAAGACAGTTTTAAGTGACAGTTATCTCTGGATTCCGGGTTCAATCCTGAGCAGCGGCAGTAACATAGAAAAATAATTAACACAACTCCTACCCCAGCTATGGTTAGCGGAATGAGAACAGGATACCCCCGTGGACTAAATAAAGGATAGGTTCAAAGTTCAGTGATGGCTCCCGATTATGACAAGAAGGTTCCCGACTACGACAAGAAAGTTCCCGAGTCCGAAAAGAAGGTTTCCGAGTCCGAGAAGGTTCCCGAGTCTGACAAGAAATACCTGAAGAAGGCCGGAGGGCATATCGGCCGAAACGTTGTACAGATAACAATAAAGATGAGGACAATAGTCCGAATAACGCAGATGATACTAATATTTATTTGAATTTGATATCGTAGATAACGGTTAACAATACAGGGATTTGCGAGTGGCTTCCCTTAACCTTATTTTGACCCATCTTCCTCTTGCCAGACAATCATTGGAAATATTTTAGATAATTTCAAGTTAGCCATTGAAGGACGAGGACGCAATAGCGATCTCGTTCGGTTGGCTAGATTCTCACAGGCGTGGTTGAGTAATGCCGATCTAAGGCTTTAATAAAAATGTGAATTTACCAAAGTAATATCTTATGTTGTTACTAAAAACAAACCACAACACAGGACATCTCAACCAGAATCTCAAGAAGGAAGATATATCTTGAATAAGAAGATAGACAGCCCGGGAAAAAATTGGAAGAGCAACTCGGACCCAGCGATACGATTTAAGAAGAAATCCAAGACAGGATCGACAGAAAGAAGAAATACAAAACGATATTAAGATGAAGATGACTATACAACAATTTGAGAAAGTACCTTTTATTGGATTATTTATGCATATAAGGTGTGCTGGAATCCACCACTTAAACGTATAGATGCTGTGTGCGCGCGTGGGTCAAAGCCAATCAATCAACAGCTCGAACACGTGGTTAGTTTACTATTTAATCACCGATCTTGAGAGCCGTTCATTTGTACATATTCGACATTGACGAACGGACCTGTAACTAAGGTCTTTACTCAACCAAAGGATTCTACCCAGCACGAAGGGACACCAAGAAAGAACCAAAGGATTATTCACTGAGGATCAGCCTCTGCTTAACACAAGGGATCTCCACTGTAAAGTGCTCTCACTTGAAGCCCAGAAATGGCCACAAAAATCGTAACATCCTTCTGTAGAATTTTTGTATCTTTTATTTTTGAGATCATTAACCTTTTGTCCCCCAGTAGAAACATTATTTCCCATTTCTTGACTTCGCAAATAAAGATTCATGAAGGTATTTCTCGTTTGTTGAAGGTCTGAAGAGATCTAGCATGACTCCCCTTAGCGGCTGCAGTGGAATCTCTCTTGATGGTGTCTGGTTGCTGATAAAGCATTGTGTTTGTCATTCGACAATGTTACTTTTCTTTCCCGTTGAATTAATGGCCATTTTGGTAGAGTGAGGTTATATGGGTCATTGATTGTCTTGGGGGGGGGGGGTCTCTGTTAGCAGCCTCATCCGTTTCCTGACCTTGGATGATGCCCCTTTTTTTCACGATGCTCATTTGTCTTGGTGAATGTTGTTCTCCAAAACTGTGTATTCTCCGGCAGATGGTTGTCGTCCATTTTAGCAATTCGACCTTTTCAACATCATTAGGTTTTTCTTTAGCAACAATGGAAGATTTTAAACATTATAAACACTAGCAAAATTATGCGCCTTTTTTTAAAAAGGTGCTTTATTTCAATCTTAATACAATTAAATATCATATTGAATTGGAAAGACTAATGAAATTAAATGCGAACGCAAAAAAGATTACACTTATTTTTTTATTTTATTCTAATTGATTTAAATATGAAAATATACATACGATTGTTTTTAATATGTTTGAGAATGAAATAATAATATTAGAAATCAAAAACACTAAGTAATTATTTATCTAATATGGTTTTGTCAAAACCGGTATGCAAATTATTCACACCATATTTTATGTAAACATTTATTTCTTAATGATGTATAACACGCATTGAAGGATGTTAAACACCTTAATAACAGGGGCCTTTCGGGGCTTGTGTTTGTTAATGTAAATTAACAGCGTTGATCCCAGGGGGCTACCCCCCCCCCAAACAACACCTGCCCCCTTGATTTAAAGGGGCACGGCTGGGTTTATTGCCCAGCGCCTTAGGCTCCCCCTTCAGGGGGAATGCCGACGTGATCAACGCATTTTTTGTGTCTACCAGACACGAGCTTCGGCTCGTGGGTGGGCCCACATAAAAATGTCCTTGTGTCACACCCTCATAAGTGGGATGAGAGGCAAATACCATAACATGGGCTGTTTTGAGGCAAATCTATCTCAGCTACACCTTAATAGAGACATTGTTAATAAATAAGATGGTAATTAAGATTGAAAAATGGTTATGGGAGAACCTTTGCGAATATAACAAATAACTAAGGGAATTGTGACGTTGGCGGTGATGTAGTTTCGGTTACAGACAGAGAGACACATAAAATACATTATAGCTACTACTCGACGACTCAACCAATGATCTAGTGTAGTCCGTATTATTTATTTATTTATTTCGTTGGACGAGTCCTACTTCCTTGTAGCGGAAACATCTTCCCTTACACATCAATGGGTCAAATAGATATATTTGAAAATTATCATCATTGGATAAGAATTCTTGAAACCACATAACTGTGTGCAATCAAAGGATTATTAATGAATAGAAATGATTACTTGAAGTGATTATTAGTATTGAATAGGAATACTTGAAACCATATAAATATTTGTATTAGATAGTAATACTTTATATCATATAGCTATGTCCAACAAACAATTAAGAAGCAATTACACAAAAATATAAATATGAATGTACAGTGAACGTGATTCCCTAACCCCTCGGTATAAAATAACGCTAGATGGGTTGACATGTCGTTAAAATCAATCAATCGTAAGTATTCGTAAACTTTCGGTAACATAGGAATAAAGAAAAGTCATGACATTATTGTAGACTACGATTATTGCTGAAAAGAAAATGTATATATTTTTAAAGATTATCAAGACCTGTGGATATAGAACATTTTGATAATTTGATCATAATAACCTTAAATATGTTTACCTAAGAGCTATTGCAAATAGTTCAATAGGCAAAAAGTATAATCTTGATTTAACTCTCTCTCTCTCTCTCTCTCTCTCTCTCTCTCTCTTTCTCTCTCTCTCTTCTCTCTCTCTCTCTCTCACTCACTTTTTTTCTTACTTCCTTTTTATTCGATTGAAACAAATTAGCGTTATCGCCCCCTCTCTCTATCTTTGTCATACTCTCTTTTTTTCTTCCCTTTCTGTATTTATAATAAAAACGGAATGGTCCATTATTTAGTTAAGGTGAAGACACTCATGAGAAAATAGAATTCTGCAGATAAGCAACACCAGATAATCAGGACTTACATTTTTGCATTTAATCTTGGAGCATTTGGACGGTCTGATTTTTAACCCGAGAGTGTTGCAATATGGTAACGGTCGGAAGACTAATGAACAAGCCTATTAATAAATAGATGTATAGGTGTATATCTAAAAAAATAAATCGTAATTAAATATAAACTAGTAAATGCATAAAACCACTGGGTACACGTATTTAAGTTTTAATGTAATAAAATATTATGTTAATTTAGAAAGGCTAATGAAACTAAATAAGAATGCAGATAAAATAATTTCAAACAGAGGGGGTATAATCGAAAATAGAAAACTGAAACTTACTCTTCCATCACTCCCGTCTTTCATTGCTAAATTTTCCTAATTTAACTATTTAGTTAAAATAGGAAGTAAAGAATAAAATTACAGTTATTTCTTCTTGTTAATGGATTTCCAAGTTTTATTTCCGAGATTTTTGTTTATATTCATGAAGATAAAACAAAACAATTAGAAATCAATAATACTAAACACATATTTATCACAATTAGATTTTTAATATCAATATGCAAATAAGCCTTCCCGTTCACACTGTAAACCGCTATTTTTTGTATATATAAATACAATTTCATTTTATTAGTATGTAGATATGGTCAACAGTAATAATAATGTAAAACAACTTTATTAATAATTGAGGTTTGAATAGAAATAAAATCATGAAGGATGTGACGTAAATAACTGAAGAGAATTGTAACTTGAGTAGTGAAATGGTTTCGGTTACAGACAGTAAAACACATAATCTCCATTATAATAAGATAATATTTAAGCTAATAGAAATGGATATGTTTTATTGAAAAGCAACGGAATTCAACATTGAACTAGTTGTCCTGAATTCCTGTCTCGATTCAACAAGGGAATTCACTTCCTCTAATCAAACAAAATAATCGACAAAGCAATTTAGAAAGAAAAAGAAAAAGAAATAAATTAATCTGTAATGAAGGAAATGAATTCATTCCCGTATAATTACCGATTGAATATAATTAAACATTTTTTGATCGCACGAACAAAATCATTTGGAATTAGTGTAAATTTTAGCAAGAAAAAGAAAAAAAAATGAATAGAAAAGAAAAGTTTCATATCATTAATAATTTTCTCTATTTTCTCTATTTCATTCTCAATTTTCTATCCACGATTTTTTGTTTGTCTATTTTTGGTTTTGGATTTATTTTTCTTTCCATTCATTGATTTTCTAAGTTGTCTAAATTGTCCGCGAATTTTATTTCTATATTTTTCCTCCAAATGTATTATAAAAAAAACTAATTCATTATTTTTGCCAAATTTAGGAAAATGGTTTCTAAAATTTCAAAATAACAATTCATGTTTCATTCAAGTCCTTAGCACAAAATCTCTCTCTCTCTCTCTCTTCTCTCTCTTCTCTCTCTCTCTCTCTCTCTCTCTCTACTTGGGACTATTTTTGTATTATAAGACATGCTGGAATCCACCACTTACCACTTATAGACACGGTGTTGACATGTGGATTAAACCCCAGCTATTCAACAGCTCGAATAATGGTTAGTTAACTATCTAACAGCCAAGGATCATACCCAAACACTAAGGGACACCAAGGGAAGAGCCAAAGGATCATGCCGCACACTAAGGGATAACCAGGGAACAGCCAAAGGATCATACCCAACACTAAGGGATACCAGGGAACAGCCAAAGGATCATACCCAACACTAAGGGAACACCAGGGAACAGCCAAAGGATCATGCCCAACACTAAAGGATACCAGGGAACAGCAAGGATCATACCCAACACTAAGGATACCAGGGAAAGCCAAAGGATATACCCAACACTAGGGATAGCCAGGAACAGCCAAAGGATCATACCCAATACTTAAGGGACACCACAGGGAACAGCCAAAAAGGATCAATACCCCACTAAAGGGATACCAGGGACAGCCAAGGATCATACAATACTAAGGGAACACCAGGGAACAGCAAAGGATCATACCCAACACTAGGGACACCAGGGAACAGCCAAAGGATCATGCCCAACACTAAGGGATTACCAGGGAACAGCCAAAGGATCATACCCAAATACTAAGGGACACCAGGGAAGAGCCAAAGGATCATACCCAACACTAAGGGACACCAGGGAAACAGCCAAAGGATCATGCCCAACACTAGGGAACCAGGGAACAGCCAAAGGATCCATACCAAACACTAAGGGATACAGGGAACAGCCAAAGGATCATACCCAACACTAAGGGACACCAGGGAAAAGCCAAAGGTCATGCCCAACACTAAGGGATACCAGGGAACAGCCAAAGGAATCATACCCAACACTAAGGGATACCAGGGAACAGCCAAAGGATCATACCCAACACTAAGGGATACAGGGAACAAGCCAAAGGATCATACCCAACACTAAGGGATACCAGGGAAAGCCAAAGGATCATAACCCAATACTAAGGGACACCAGGGAAAGCCAAAGGATCATACCCCAACACTAAGGGACACCAGGGAACAGCCAAAGGATCATACCCAATACTAAGGGACCACCAGGGAACAGCCAAAGGATCATACCAACAATAAGGGACACCAAGGGAACAGCCAAAGATCATGCCCATTCACTGAAGGGACACAGACAGCCAAAGGATCATGCCCAACACTAAGGGATACCAGGGGACAGCCAAAGGAATCATACCCAACACTAAAGGGACACCAGGGAACAGGCAAAGGATCATGCCAACACTAAGGGATACCGGGAACAGCCAAAGGATCATACCCAACACTAAGGGATACCAGGGAACAGCAAAAGGATCATGCCCAACACTAAGGGATACAGGGAACAGGCAAGGATCATACCCACACTAAGGGACACCAGGGAACAGCAAAGGATCATGCCCAACACTAAGGGATACCAGGGAACAGCCAAAGGATCATGCCCAAGCACCTAAGGATACCAGGGAACAGCCAAAGGATCATACCCCAACACTAAGGATTACCAGGGAACAGCCAAAGGATCATACCCAACACTAAGGGACACCAGGGAAACAGCCAAAAGGATCATGGCCCAACCTAAAGGGACACCAGGGAAAGCCAAAGGATCATAACCCAACACTAAGGGCAACCAGGGAAACAAGCCAGAGAAAGGATCATGCCCAACACTCAGGGACACCAAGGGAAGCAGCCCAAAGGATCATGCCCAACAACTAAGGATACCAGGGAACAGCCAAAGGATTTCATACCCACACAAGGGACACCGGGACAGCCAAGGATCATGCCCAACACTTAAGGGAACCAGGGAACAGCCAAAGGATCTATGCCAACACTAAGGGATACCAGGGAACAGCCAAAAGGATCATAACCCCACACTAAGGACACCAGGGAAGCAGCCAAAGGAATCAACCAAACACTAAGGGAACACCAGGGAACAGCCAAAGGATCAAAATACGCCAATACTAAGGGACACCAGGGAACAGCCAAAGGATGCATACCCAACACTAAGGGGACACCAGGGACAGCCAAAGGATCATACCCATACTAAGGGACACCAGGGAACAGCCAAGGATCAAACCCAACACTAAGGGAACACCAAGGGAACAGCCCAAAGGATCATACCCACACTAAGGGACACCAGGGAACAGCCAAAGGATCATACCCAAACACTAAGGGAGCCACCAGGGAACAGCCAAAGGATCATGCCCAACACTAAGGGAACAGCCAGGGAACAGCCAAAGGATCATGCCAACACTAAGGGATCCAGGGAACAGCCAAGGATCATACCCAACACTAAGGGACACCAGGGAACAGCGCAAAGGAATCAAATCCCAACACTAAGGGATAACGCAGGGGAAACAGCCAAAGGATCATACCCAACACTAAGGGATACGCAGGGAACAGCCAAAAAGGAATCATACCCAACACTAAGGGACACCAAGGGAACAGCCAAGGATCATACCCAATACTAAGGGATACCAGGGAACAGCCAAAGGATCATACCCAACACTAAAGGGATACCAGGGAACAGCCAAGGATCATACCCAACACTAAGGGAACACAGGGAACAGCCAAAGGATCATACCAATACTAAGGATAACCAGGGAACAGCCAAGGATCATACCCAACCCACTAAAGGGAATACCAGGGACAGCCAAAGGATCATACCCAACATCCCAACACAAGGGACACCAGGGAAAGCCAAGGATCATACCCAATACTAAAGGGATACCAGGGGAACAGCCAAAGGGATCATACCCAACACTAAGGGATACCAGGGAACAGCCAAAGGATCATACCCAACACTAAGGGAAGCAACCAGGGAACGAGCCAATAGGTCTACCCAATACTAAGGATACCAAGGGAAGCAGCCACACAGGATCATACCCACACTAAGGGATACCAGGGAACAGCCAAAAGGATCAATACCCAAACTAAGGGGACACCAGGAACAGAGCCAAAGGAGTCATAACCAATACTAAGGGATAACCAGGGAACATGCCAAGGATCAACCCAACACTAAAGGGATACGCAGGGAACAGCAAAGGATCATGCCCAACACTAAGGGATACCAGGGAACAGCCAAAGAATCATACCGCAACACTAAGGGATACCAGGGAACAGCCAAAGGATCATACCCAACCCTAAGGGACACCAAGGGAAACAGGCCAAAGGATCATACCCAACACTAAGGGACACCAGGGAACAGCCAAAGGATCATAACCCAACACTAAGGGAATACCAAGGGAACAGCCTAAAGGATCATACCCAACACTAAGGAACACCAGGGAAACAGCCAAAGGATCATGCCTCCAACACTAGGATACCAGGGAACAGCCAAAGGATCATACCCAACACTAAGGGATACCAGGGAACAGCCAAAGGATCATACCCAACACTAAGGGAACAGGGAACACGCCAAAGGATCATACCCAGATACTTAAGGGATACCAGGGAACAGCCAAGGATGATACCCAACACTAAGGGATACCAGGGAACAGCCAAAGGATCATACCCACACTAAAGGGACACCAGGGAAGCAGGCAAAAGATCATACCCCAATAACCTAAGGGATACAGGAACAGCGCAAAGGATCATAACCCAACACTAAGGGGATACCAGGGAACAGCCAAGGATCATACCCAACACTAAGGGACACCAGGGAAACGCCAAAGGATCATACCCAATACTAAGGGATACCAGGGAACAGCCCAAGGATCATAACCCCAAACACTAAGGGATACTCAGGGAACACCAAAGGATCATACGCCAACACTAAGGGACAACCAAGGAACAGCAAAGGATCATACCCAATACTAAGGGATACCAAGGGAACAGCAAAGGATCATACCCAACACTAAGGGATACCAGGGAACAGCCAAAGGAATCATACCCAAACTAAGGGACACCAGGGAACACCAGGATCATACTCAAATACTAAGGATACCAGGGAACAGCCAAGGATCATACCAACCTAAGGATACCAGGGAACAGCAAAGGATCATGCCCAACACTAATGGGATACCAGGGAACGCCAAAGGATCATACCCAACACTAAGGGATACGCAGGGGAACCAGCCAAAGGATCATACCCAACACTAAGGGATACCAGGAAACAAGCCAAAGGAATCATGCCCAAACTAAGGGATACCAGGGAACAGCCCGAAGGATCATACCCAATCACTAAGGGGTACAGGGAACAGCCAAAGGATCATAACCCACACTCAGGGATACAAGGGAACAGCCAAAGGATCATGCCCAAGCACTAAGGGATACCAGGGGACAGCCAAGGATCATGCCCAACACTAAACGGATACCCAGGGAACAGGCCCCAGAACGGATCATGCCCAACACTAAAGGGATACCAGGGAACAAGCCAAAGGATCATACCGCAACACAAGGGACACCAAGGGAACAGCCAAAGGATATACCAATACTAAGGGATACCAGGGAACAGCAAAGGATCATACCCAAGCATAAGGGATACCAGGGAAGCAGCCAAAGATCATGCCCAACACTAAAGGATACCAGGGAACAGCCAAGGATCATACCCACACTAAGGGATAGCAAGGGTAAGCAGCCAAAGGATCATACCCCACACTAAGGGATACAGGGAAACGCCAAAGGATCATGCCCAACCTAAGGGATAACGCAGGGAACAGCCAAATGGGGATCAATGCCCAACACAAGGGATACGCAGGGAACAGCCAAAGGATCATGCCCACACTAAGGGATACCAGGGAACACCAAAGGATCATACCCAACACTGGGACACCAGGGAACAGCAAAGATCATACACCCAATACTAAGGGATACCAGGGAACAGCAAAGGATCATGCCCAACACCTAAGGGATAGCGCAGGGAACAGCCAAGATCAACTGCCCAACACTAAGGGATTACCAGGGAACCAGCCAAAGGATCAATGCCCAAACACTAAGGGATACCAGGGAACAGCCAAAGGATCATACAACATAGGATACAGGGAACAGCCCAAAGATCATACCAACACTAAGGGATACCAGGGAACAGCCAAAGGATGCAATGCCAACACTAAGGGATACCAGGGAACAGCCAAAGGATCATGCCCAACACTAAGGGATACCAGGGAAACAGCAAAGGATCATGCCCAACACTAGGGATACCAGGGAAAGCCAAAGGATCATACCAACCTAAGGACAACCAGGGAAGCAGCCAAAGGATCATACGCCAATACTAAGGGATACCAGGGAACAGCCAAAGGATCATATCCCACACTAAGGGATACGCAGGGAACACAAAGGATGCATGCCCAACACTAAGGGATACCAGGGAACAGCCAAAGGATCATTTACCCAACACTAAGGGATACCAGGAACAGCCAAAGATCATAACCCAACACTAAGGGAATAGCAGGGAAACAGCCCAAGGATCATGCCCAACACATAAGGATACCAGGGAAAGCAAAGGATTACCCACACTAAGGGATACCAGGGGAAAGCCAAAAGGATCATACCCAAGCACTAAGGGGATACGCAGGGACAGCCAAAGGATCATGCCCAACACTAAGGGATACCAGGGGAACGCCAAAAGGATCTACCCAACACTAAGGGATACGCAGGGAACAGCCATAAGGATCAATACCCACACTAAGGGATACCAAGGGAACAGCCAAAAGGATCATGCCACACTAAGGGATACAGGGAAAGCCAAAGGATCATACCCAACACTAAGGGATACAGGGAACAGCCAAAGGATCATTACCGCAACACTAAAGGGATACCAGGGAACAGCCAAAGGATCATACCACACTAAGGGATACGCAGGGACAGCCAAAGGAATCATACCCAACACTAAGGGATACCAGGGAACAGCCAAAGGATCATACCAACACTAAGGGATACCAAGGGAACAGCCAAAGGATCATAACCCAAACACTAAAGGGATACCAGGGACGCCAAAGGATCATTGCCAACAACTCCAGGGATAAGCCAGGAAACCAAAGGATCATGCCAACACTAAAAGGGATACCCAGGGAACAGCCAAAGGATCATACCAACACTAAGGGAACACCAGGGAACAGCCAAAGGAATCATACCCTACTAAGGGATACCTATGGGGGAACAGCCAAAGGATCCATACCCAAGCACTAAAAGGGATAATCCGACCACCCACGATGCGAAACAACACATCACCTCCACTCTAACACCACCACCACATATACCAATACACAAACCAACCCTACCACCAAACCACACAACGCTCAAATCATACCACATACCAACGACACATCCAACCATAACCAAACCAAAGGGAACAGCCAAAGGATCATGGCCCGCCAACAGCTAAGGGATAGCCAAAGTGGAACAGCCAAAGGTCATTACCCAACACTAAGGGAATACAGGGAACAGCCAAAGGATCATACCCACACTAAGGGATACGCGGGAACAGCCAAAAGGATCATACCCACCACTAAAGGGATACTACCGAAGGGAACAGCCAAAGGATCATGCCCAAACACTAAAGGTACCCACAAAAACCGATCGAAAGCAACAATCCACACACACAACATTACAAACGACCAATACACTAACAAACGACAACCCACATAACCACACAGACCACCCAACACAAAAGAATACAGCTAATAACAGCACAGAACAGCAAGGATCATGGCCCAACACTAAGGGATACAGCAGGGGAACAGCCAAGGAAACTCATACCTCAACACTAAGGGAAACAGCTCCGGATCAGCAGGGAACAGCCAAAGGATCATTAACCCAATAGCTAAGGGAATGACCAGGAACAGCCATAAGGATCATACCCAAGCACTAAGGGATACCCCGAGGGAAACAGCCAAAGGATCATCCCTCCACACTAGGGATACAGGGAAGCCAAAGGATCATAAACCCAACACTAAGGGATACGCAGGGAACAGCCAAAAGGATCATACCAATCACTACTCGTAAGGGATAGCACCAGGGACAGCAAAAGGGATCACTCCATCTCCACTACCATGCCCAACACTTGTAAGGATACCAGGGAACAGCCAAAGGTAATCATATACCCAGAACTTAAGGGAACCAAGGGCAAAAAAACAGCCAACAAAGGATCTACCGATATACCCCACACTACTAAGGGGATACCCAGGGACAGCAAAGTGGATCATGACCCAACACTAATGGGATACCCAGGGAAAGCAGCAAAGGATCATGACCCAACATGAAGGGATACCAGGACAGACAGCCAAAGGATCCATACCCACCTAGGGAATATCCCGATACATTCAGGGACAGCCAGGATCATGGCCAACACTAAGGGATACGGGAACAGCCAAAGGATCAATACCCAACACTAAGGGGAATAACCGAGGGACAGCCAGGAACATACCCAAACTAAGGGATACCTAGGGAACAGCCAAAGGATCATAACCCAACACCTAAGGGATACAGGGAAACAGCCAAAGGATCAATAACCCAACATAAGGGATACCAGGGAACAGCCAAAGGATCTACATACCCAATCACTAAGGGAATACCAGGGAACAGCCAAAGGAATTCAATGAAACCAACACTAAGGGATACCCCACAGAACAGGGAACAGCCAAAGGATCCATGCCCCACACTAGGGAATACCAGGGAAAGCAAGGATCATGCCCAATCACTACCTGGAGGGAATTACCAGGGACAGCCAAAGGATCATGCCCAACACTAAGGGATACCACCAGAGGAACAGCCAAAGGATCGCCCTCATACCCACACTAAAAGGGATCCACACTAGCAAGAGTCCGGAGAACAGGGAAAGCCAAAGGATGCATACGCCAATACTAAGGGCTACAGGGAAAAAACAGCCAAGAGGATCATACCCAATCACTAAGGGATACCAGGTGAAGCAGCCAGAAGGGATCAATGCCCACACTAAGGGATACCAGGGAACAGCCAAAAGATCATGCCCGACACTAAGGGATACCAGGGAACAGCCAAAAGGATTTATGTCATACCCACACAAGGGATAACCCAGGAAACAGCCAAAGGATCAATCCCAACACTAAGGGATACCACGGCATAGGGAACAGCCAAAGGATCTGCCCAACACTAAGGGAATTACCAGGTGAACAAGCCAAAGGATCAATACCCAACCACTAAGGGATACCCATAGGGAACAGCAAGGATCAATACCCAACACTCAGGGATACCAGGAGGAACGCAAAGGATATGGCCCAACAGCTAAGGGACACCTACCAGGGAACAGCCAAAGGATCCTATGCCCAACACTAAGGATACCGTAGGGAAAACAAGCCAAAGGATGCATACGCCCCACACTAAGGGACATACAGTATGGAACAGCCAAGGTATTGTTCATGCCCAAACACTAAGGGACAACAGGGGAGGATTACACAGCCAAAGGATCAATAACCCAACACTAAGGGACAAAACCAGGGACGCCAAATGGAATCCATGCCGAACACCTAAGGGATACCAGGAAACAGCCAAAGGATCATACCCCAACAGCTAAGGGAAACCAGGGAACAGCCAAAGGATCATGCCCAACAACTAAGGGATACCACACAGGGACACGCCAAAGGTCATGCCCAACATAAGGGATACCAGGGAAGCAAGCCAAAGGTCATACCCAATCACTAAGGGAATAGCGTACAGGGAATTCAGGCCAAAAGGATCATACCCACACTAAGGGACACGCACCGGAGGAGAACAGCAAAGGGATCCCACTCTTTCCCCATGCCCAACGACCTTAGGGATACAGGGGAACCAGCCAAGGATCATACCCAACCGCACTAAGGGACATTAACCAGGGAACAGCCAAAGTGGATCATGCCAACACTGAAGGGACAAACCATCAGTACATAGGAAACAGTCCAAAGGATTCGATGCCCCGAACACTTAAGGGATACGTCAGGGAATCAGCCAAAGGATCATACCCTAAATACTAAGGGACACCGAAGGGAACAGCCAATAAGGATTCAAGATACCCATTGCAATACTAAGGAAATACCAAGGAACAAACCACGTTACTTCACTAAAGATCTCTGCGGCTAATCTGCTTAACACAAAGGAATTTCCACTGTAAAATTCTGCTCTGAACTTGAGGCCAAAAATGGCCACAAAAATCTTAACAATGGTCATTTTTAGCCAGAGATAAAATCGAACTTCTTTATAACTTTCGCGGGGGGGGTGCGAGTTAGCTCAGATTACAGAGTGAAAATTACGGCTGAAAGCACCGGTTTTCGATAGATTCACCCGAATTAAGCAGCAATGAATCTGTTGAGTACTTAATTAGATGAACCACTTAAGAACTGTGCAGGTAAACAAGCACCTGGGTCCTTTGTTTATCAAGAATAAAACATATTCAAGCATTAATTGACCCAAAAGGGTTGATGTGCGGTAAGATTAATAAAAAAAGGCGAGTGGCTTCAAATGATTTTCTTTCTGTGATTCATGGTAGATTGATTTCTCTCTCTTTTTTGGTCGAAAAATTTATTGAAGCATTTTTCTTTTTTCTCTGACGTTCGTACTCGAAAAGTTGGTTGCGTGGAGCAATTAAATTTCGGTTTAATGAACATTTCCATCAAAGTTTATTGTGAGGAGTTCCTATAAATTAGGCCTCTATTACAGTGATTACTTTCTGCCTTTAAAAGGTGACCTTTATAATTAATGTTTAAAACCACATTAGAGCTTCTAATTCCAAAAATTGGCGGAGTTATGTCGATTTTTTGCTTTCCAGATTTGAGGGGGAGAGGTTCGAAAAAATGGTGAATTTTTATAATCTATTTTTTTAAATTTTTTAACTTTTATATTACTGTAAAATCAGTTCTAGAGCTTACCCTACACCCAAAATTGGTTTATAAAAGCATTTTAAGTTATTAATGATTCTGAATTTGCAAAAATCTAACTGATGTTGTAGCT
>CM042139.1:846821-855046 GCA_023376005.1 Doryteuthis pealeii | reverse complement strand
ACTAAGGGACACCAGGGAAACAGCTGCCAAAGGATCATACCCAACACTTAAGGACACCAGCGGTAACAGCCAAAGGATCATGCCCAACACTAAGGGACACCATGCGGAACAGCCAAAGGGATCATGCCCAAACACTAAGGGATACCAGGAACAGCCAAAGGGATCATACCAACACTAAGGACACCAAGGGAACATCCAAAGGATCATTGCCCAAACACTAAGGATACCAGGGCAACAGCCATAAGGATCGCATACCCAACAACTAAGGGATACCAGGGAACAGGCCAAAGGATCATACAACCATAAGGGACACACGGGAAACAGCCAAGGATTCATAACCAATACTAAGGATACCAGGAACAGCCAAGGTATCATACCCAAACACTAAGGGATACCAGGAACAGCCAAAGGATCATACCCCAACACTAAGGACACCAGGGACAGCCAAAGGATCATACCCAGATACTAAGGATACAGGGAACAGCCAAAGGATCCATACCCAACATAAGGGATACCAGGAACAGCCAAGGATCATACCCAACACTAAGGGACACCAGGGAACAGCCCAAAAAGGATCATACCCAATACTAAGGGCATACCAGGAGAAACAGCCAAAGGATCATACCCAACACTAGGGATACCAGGGAACAGCCAAAGGATCATACCCAACACTAAGGCGACACCAGGGGAACAGCCAAAGGATCATACCCAATTACTAAGGTGATACCAGGGAACAGCCAAAGATCATACCCAACACTAAGGGATACCAGGGAACAGCCAAAGGATCATACCCCAACACTAAGGGGACACCAGGGAACAGCCAAAGGCATCATACCAATACATAAGGGATACAGGAAACAGCCAAAGGATCATTACCCAAAACACTAAGGGAACAGGGAACAGCCAAAGGATCATGCCCAACACTTAAGCGGATACAGGGAACAGCCATAAGGATCATACCCAACACTAAGGGATACCAGAACAGCCAAAGGATCTATACCCAACACTAAGGAACACCAGGGAACAGCCAAAGGATCATACCCCAACACTAAGGACACCAGGGAAACAGCCCAAAGGAATCATACCCAACCAACTAAGGGGATACCAGGGAACAGCCAAAGGTATACCCAACACTAAGGGACACCATGGGAAACAGCCAAAGGATCAGTCCCACACTAAGGGATAACCAGGGAACAGCCAAAGGATCATACCCAACCCATAAGGGATACCAGGGAAACAGCAAAGGATCATTTACCCAAACACTAAGGGACACCAGGAACAAGCCAAAGGAATCATACCCAAATACGTAAGGGATACCAGGGAAACAGCCAAAGATCATACCCAACACTAAGGGATACCATGTGGAACAGCCCAAAGGATCATACCCGACACTTAAGGGACCACCAGGGAACAGCCAAAGGATCATACCCAATACTAAGGAGATACCAGGGAACCGCCAAAGGATTCATACCCAACACTAAGGGAATACCAGGGGAACAAGCCAAAGGTTCATACCCAACACTTAAGGGAACCAGGTAAACAGCCAAAGGATCATACCCAATACTAAGGGATACCAGGAACAGCCAAAGGATCATACCCAACACTAAGGATACCAGGGAACAGCCAAAGGATCCATTACCAAAAACACTAAGGGGACACCAGGGAACAGCCAAAGGATTATTACCATACTAAGGGCGACCAGGGAACAGCCAAAGGGATCATACCCCACTAAGGGATACCCAGGGAACAGCCAAAGGATCATACCCAACACTAACGGGACACCAGGGAACAGCCAAAAGGATCATACCCAATACTAAGGGATACAGGGAACAGCCAAAGGGATTCATACCCAACACTAAGGGATACAGGGACAGCCAAAGGATCAATGCCCAACACTAAGGGATACCAGAGCGAACAGCCCAAAGGATTCATTACCAACACTAAGGGATACCGGAACAGCAAAGGGATTCATACCCAACACTAAGGGATACCAGGAACAGCCAAAGGATCATGCCAACACTAAGGGATACCAGGGGAACAGCCGAAGGATCATACCCAACACTAAGGGATACCAGGATACAGCCAAAGGATCATACCCAACACTAAGGGATACCAGGAACAGCCAAGGATCATGCCCAACACTAAGGCGATACCAGGAACGCCAAAGGATCTATTTGCCCCAACACTAAAGGAACCACGAACAGGCCGCGCTCATGCCACACACTTAAGGTGATACCAGGGAACAGCCCAAAGGATCATACCCAACACTAAGGGACAACCAGGGAACAGCCAAAGGATCATACCCAATACTAAGGGATTACCAGGGGAACAGCCAAAGGTCATTACCCAAAACCACTAAGGGATACCAGGGAACAGCAAAGGATCATGCCCAACACTAAGGGATACCAGGGAACAGCCAAGGATCATAACCCAACACTAAGGGATACCAGCGGAACAAGGCCAAAGCGATTCATACCCAACACTACAGAGGATACAAGGGAAACAGCTCAATGGCTCAATGCCCACAACACAAGGTAATACCAGGAACCGCCCAAAGGGTCATCATGTCTACCCAACACTAAGGGAACCAAGGGAACTTAGGCCAAAGAGATCATTGCCCAACACTAAGGCGATGTTACCATCTGGCGACACAGCCATTAAGGATCATAATTCCCCAACACTAAGGGACACCACGGGAACAGGGTCCAAAGGCATCATACCCAATACTAGACGGCGGACTACCAGGGAACAGACACAAGGTTCATGACCCAACACTAAGGAGGATACCGGAGACGGGAGCCAAAGGATCTTATGCCCCAATTCATAAGGGAGATACCCAGGGAACAGCCTCAAAGGAATCAGTCTCGCCCACACACTAAAGGCGATTACCAGGGGAAACACGGCCAAAGGATCCGATCCCACACTAAGGGATACCAGGTGGCAACAGCCAAAATGGGATCATACTCCCAAACCACTATGAGTAGATACCAGTGGAACAGCCGAAAGGTCTACATGCCCCACTAATGGGATACCATGGAACAGGCCAAAGCGTATCATGCCAACACTAAGGATACCAGGGACCAACAGCCAAAGTATCATGCCCCCCAAACATCTAAGGGATTACACAGGAACAGCATGAAGTACTTCATTCACCAACACTAAGGACACCAGAGCAAAGCCAAGGATCTATAGCCAATACTAAGGATACCAGGGACACAGCCAAAGGATCATACTCCAACCACTAAGGGATACCTAATGGGAACCAGCCATATAAGGATCCATGCCCAACACTCAGAAGATACCAAGGGCAATCAGCCCAACAGGATCTCATACCCCAACACTAAGGGATACCAGGGAACAGCAAAGGATTCATTACCAAGCACTAAGGATAACCAGGGAACAGCAAAGATCATTGCCCAACACTATAGGTGATTCATCCAGGGAACAGCCAAGGATATACCCAACACTAACGGGATTACCATGGAACAGGCCACAAGGATTCATTACCACCACACACCTTAAGGGATACCAGGGGAAACAGCCACCAAGGACATGCCCCAACACTAAGGGGATACCAGGCGAAGCAGCCAAAGCGGATCAATACCCAACACTAAGTGGAATACCATGGGAACAGCCAACAGGATCATACCCAACACTAAGGGATACCATGGGAACAGCAAAAGGATCATGCCCAAACACTAAGGTGGAATACAGGGATACAGCCAAAGGGATCCCTACCCTCAACACTAAGGGATACCGGGAATCACGACCAAACGCAGATTTCATAGATTCCGAACACTAAATGGGACTTAAGGAATCAGACCAAAGGATTCATACCCCACACTAAGGGATACCAGGGACAGCCCCAAAGGATCATACCCTAACACTTTAAGCTGATACCAGGGAACAGGCCAAAGGATCATACCCATAACACTTAAGGGTACCAGGGAACAGCCATAAAGGATCTATACAACACTTTAAGAGATACCAGGATGCTATGCCAGCCAAAGGGATCTCATGCCCAACCACTATAGGTCGATTACCAGTGGAATTACAGCCAAAGGATTCACTGCCCAACACTAGGGATACCAGGGGAAACAGCCAAAGGATCTATACAACACACTAAGGGACACCCACCCCGGGAACAGCCAAAGTGAATCATACCAATACGGTAAGGCTGTGGATTACCCAGGGAACATGCCAAGGATCACATACCCCAAACACTAAGGGATACCAGAGAACAGCAATAGATCAATGCCCGAACATCTAAAGGGATCACAGGGAAATCAGCCAAAGATGAATCATTAGCCCAACACTAAGGAGATACAGGGAACAGCAGAAGGATCATGACCCAACCACTAAGGTGATACCAGGGGAACAGCCAATAAGGTATCAATTACCCCAACACTAAGGGATACCAGGGAAACCAGCCAAAACGATTGATGTCATTGCCCAACACTAAGGGATACCAGGGAACAGCCTCAAAGGATCACTGCCCCAACACCTAAGGGGCATTACCAGGGAACAGCCAACAGGATCATACCCACACTAAGGGGACACAGGGACAGCCAAGGATCATACAATACTAAGGGATCAGGAACAGCCATAAGGGATCATACCCCAACCACTAAGGGATACCATGGGAACAGCCAAAGATCATGCCCAACACTAAGGGATACCAACGGGAACAAGCCAAAGGCGATCATACCCAACACTAAGGGATTACCAGGGAACAGACCACAGGATTCATACCCAACCACCTAAGATCGTCGATTCCAAGGAACAGCCAAAGGATTTCATGCCCACACTAAGGGATCCAGGGAACAGCCAAAGGATCATACCAACAGCTACAGGCGCATACCCAGGGAATCAGCCAATAACAGGATCCACTCCCAACCCACTTAAGCGCCGTCGATACAGGCTGAGGGAATACATGGAAAAGCCAAGGATCATTGCCAACACTAAGGATACCAGGGGAACAGCAAAGGATCATACCCAACACTAAGGGGATTACCAGGTAACAGCCAAAGGATTCATACCCAACACTAAGGGATACCAAGGAACAGCCAAAGGTCATGCCCAACATAAGGGATGAGAGGGAACAGCCAAAGGGATCATACCCAACACTAAGATACCAGGGAACAAGCCAAAGGATCATAACCAAAACATAAGGGATACCAGGGAACAGCAAAGGATCATTTACCCAACACTAAGGGATACCAGGAACACGCCCAAAGGATCATATCCCAACATAAGGGATACCAGGAACAGCCAAAGGATCATACCCAACACTAAGGGAATAAAAACAGGAAACAGCCAAAGGATCATACCCACACTAAGGGATACAGGGAACAGCCAAAGGATCATGCCCAACCATTAAGGGTACCAGGGAAACAGCCAAAGGATTCATGCCCAAACACTAAGGATACCAGGGAACAGCCAAAGGATTCATGCCCAACACTAAGGTGAACCAGTGGAACAACAGCCAAAGGACATACCCGAACACTAAGGGACACCAGGGAACAGCCAAAAGGATCATACCCATACTAAGGGATACCAGGGAACCAGCCAAAGGTCATACCAACACTAAGGGATTACCAGGAACAGCCAAGGATCATGCCCAACACTAAGGATACCAGGGACAGCCAAAGGTCATGCCCAAACTAAGGGATACCAGGGAACAGCCAAAGGATTCATACCCAACACTAAGGATACCAGGGAACAGCCAAAGGATTCATACCCAACCACTAAGGGATTACCAGGGAACAGCCAAAAGGATCATGCCCACACTAAGGGATACCAGGGAAACAGCAAAGGATCATTACCCAACACTAAGGAGATACAGGGAACAGCCAAAGGATCATACCCAACACTAAAGGGATTACCAGGAACAGCAAAAGGATATTGCCCAAACACTAAGGGACACCAGGGAACAGCCAAAAGATCATGCCCCAACACTAAGGGAACCAGGAACAGCCAAAGGATCCTCCAACACTAAGGATACCAGGGAACAGCCAAAGGATTCCATGCCCAAACACAAGGGACACCAGGAACAGCCAAAGGATCCATACCCAACACTAAGGGACACCAGGAACAGCCAAGGATCATGCCAACACTAAGGGGATACCAGGGACAGCCAAAGATCATACCCAACACTAAGGGACACCAGGGGAACAGCCAAAGGATTCATGCCCAACACAAGGAATACAGGGAACAGCCAAAGGATCATGCCCAACACTAAGGCGATACAGGGAACAGCCAAAGGCATTCATACCCAACACTAAGGCGATACCCAGGGAACAGCCAAAGTCATACCAACACTAAAGGGACACCAGGGAACAGCCCAAAGGATCATGCCCAACACTAAGGATACCCAGTG
This sequence comes from Doryteuthis pealeii, assembly GCA_023376005.1. Taxonomy (NCBI): domain Eukaryota; kingdom Metazoa; phylum Mollusca; class Cephalopoda; order Myopsida; family Loliginidae; genus Doryteuthis; species Doryteuthis pealeii. The sequence goes on along the minus strand of CM042139.1, from coordinate 848,667 downwards.
AACAGCAAAGGATCATACCCAACACCTAAGGGACATCCAGGGAACAGCAAAGGATCATGCCCCACACACTAAGGGACACCAGGGAAACAGCCCAAAGGTCATGGCCCAACCACTTAAGGGATACCGGAACAGCCCAAAGGATTCATACCCGAATACTAAGGGACACCAGGGAACAGCCAAAGGATCATACCCAATACTAAGGAATACCAAGGAACAACCAAACGTTTACTTCACTAAAGATCTCGCTCTGCTTAACACAAAGGAATTTCCACTGTAATCTGCTCTGACTTGAAGCCAAAAAATGGCCACAAAAATCTTAACATGGTCATTTTTAGCCCAGAGATAAAATCGAACTTTCTTTATAATACTTTCGTGCGAGTAGCTCAGATTACAGTGAAATCACGCTGAAAGCACCGGTTTTCGATAGATCACCGAAATTAAGCAGCAATGAATCTGTTGAAGTACTTAATTAGATGACCACTTAAGCAACTGCAGGTAAACTAAGCAACCTGGGTCCTTTGTTTATCAAAATAACATAATTCAGCATTAATTGACCCAAAAGGGGTTGATGTGCGGTAAGATTAAAAAAAGGCGAGTGGCTCAAATGATTTTCTTTCTGTGATTCATGTAGATTGATTTCTTTTTGGTCGAAAAATATTTTATGAGCATTTCTTTTTCTCTGACGTTCCGTCTCGAAAGTGGAGGTTTGCGTGGAGTTCAATATTTAAATTTCGGTTTATGAACATTTCCACAGCAAGTTTATTGTTAGAGGAGTTCCCTATAAATTAGGGCCATCTTACTATACATGTGTATATACTTCTGCCTTTAAAGGCTGACCTTTATACATAAAATATAGTTTAAAGCCACACTTCTAGAGCGGTTCTCATTCCAAAAATTGGGACGGTCAGTTTATTGTCGGATTTTCTGCTTCCAGATATTAGATCGGGGAGAGATGCAGTTCGAAAAAATATTGGTGAATTTTTTTTAAATCTATTTTTACTGTAAAAATAAGTTCTAGAGCTTCCTACACCCAAATTGGTTTATAAAAGCATTTTAAGTCTATTAATGATTTCTGATTTGCAAAATCTTAACTGATGTTGTAGCTCCGGTTCTGAGCAAAAATCAAACTATCTTTTTAGTACAAATAGTATTCAATATATATGAAATAATAATAGAAAAAATTGTTATAGATGTAGTACCACATTGGGATATTGAGCTTGCTATGAAAAAAAATCAGAAATTATCAATAACTTAAAATTGGTTGACTTTAAGATTTTTTGATAACAAATTTCGATTCCCTTGGCAAAAATGCTTTTATAAACCAGTTTAAGCTCAAATTTTGGGGATTGTCTAATGTTAACATAGCCCACAACTGGAAAAAAATTCAGAAAAATTAAAGGGGGGTGGGTGACAATTTTACATTTTACTGGATGATTTGACATGTAATTACCCATTGTCACTTTGCCTAAGTCCACTTTGCACTACACTGGTGATAGTTTTATAAATGGGAAGTATTTATGCCGCACTCAGTATAAACAACAAATTATTTTTCAATCGTAAATCTGATACTTCTCTCTAGAAAAAAAAACACAAATGCAAATCATTGAAAGATTTACGGAAAACGAACATTTAGATAACCTAAAGGAATTTCTTTTTGTTTATTCCGTGATCCATTGTTTATGGTAGGCGTGTCTACAAATCCATTAACATTGGATTGTTTTTTTTTTTATTTAATCAAATTGCTGAGTGTTACGTATTACAATGTGACACCAACAACAGCAGCACGAAGCGGTGAGTGTCAGTGTGAAGTTTGTTTGTTGATGCATAGGTGAATCTGTTAAAGAAC
>CM042139.1:799321-836821 GCA_023376005.1 Doryteuthis pealeii | reverse complement strand
AAATAAAATTATATATTATCATGTATATATAGTATGATAATTTAATTATTACAATGTTTGATATATTACTTAAGAGTAGTTCAATAGTAAACAGTATAATAATCTTCATTTAACTCTCTCTTACTCCTTTTCTTTCTTTCCTTCTTTTCATCTTTTCAATTGAAACAATTTAATGTTATCGCTTCCACGCGCTCACCCCTCTCTCTATCTTACTTCTACTATCTTTCTTTCTTTCTTTCTTTTGTCACATTATATTTTTCTGTGTAACATATCCTTTTTCTTCTCTTTATTTTTTTATAATGAAAACGGAATGGCCTATTGTTTAGCTGAGGTGACGTCACTCATGAGAAATCAGAATTCGGCGGAAAAGTAATGCCAGATAATCAGGATTTACATTTTGCATTTCATCTTGAACAATTTGGACGGTCTCAGTTTAAGCCAGAGGGTATTGCAAGATGATAACGATCGTACAATTAAGGAACACGATCATTAATTATAATGATTATATAGACTCATATTATTTATTGTGTTTTGCGCGCCAACAGAACTGGCATCAGATAGACTCTCGCCTCCTCCCCTCTCTTTCACTCTCTCTCTCTCTCTCATCCCTCTCTCCCTCCACCCCTCTCTCTCCCCTCGTCCCCCCTCTCTCTCTCATTCATCTTCTTACAGGATGTAAATACTCGCATTTCAATCGATGCAAACTTTCATGTTTTTTTCCCTTGTTTCTCGCTTGAACATGCAACTTCCTCTGTTCGCATCTCATTTCATAATAACAAAAAAAAAATGAAAATTTCAAAAATGAAGAGTTCCAATCAGACAAGATGATGGAAGTAAGTTCGATTAAAATTCGATTAATCTGTCCAATAAAAACGCAGAAATATTCAATCAGCCGCTGGTGAAATGCATCTGCAGTAGTTTGATGGATTGATTGATTGATTGATTTTAATGGCATGTCAACATATCTGTGGTTATTTTATGCATAGAGTTTTGGGAGTCGTGTTTATTATACATTCATGTTCATGCGTGTTGTAACGGTTATAAACGTAGGAAATGGACCCAGACAAAACTTTGTGCATTTCACATACCGCTAATACCCTTGGGAAAGGTATGCATCCAAATACTCTCCTTCCAACTATGGGTATATAGTCGGGTGGACTGGGCTATTCTAAGAGAAGGAAAATGCTGAATTCAAACCTGTTGAACCCCGGTTAAGGAATTGACCTTGTGTCACACCCTGCTCATGCGGCGGGGATTATATATATATATATAATATATATATATATATATATATATATATATGCCCTGAAGATTCTTTAATAGATTTTTTATATATGAAAATCAGAAACATTGCAGCGTCGGCCAATAAACTCACACATTAACATCCATTTTATGTTCAACATCGATTTTTGAATACTTGTTTTTCAATTTTCTTATATATTTATTATATTTATATATATATAATATATTGTGTAGTTGTTTCTTAAGAGTTAATTTTTATTCACACGGTTTTATCGAATATCTTTTTAACCCATAGATGGAACCCTAACAAGTACTTCCATTCTGAGGTAGCTTCGACTAGGGCGTAATAGCAATGAAGGAGTATTCCACACTTCCTAGAGCTCAAGAACTGTAACCTCACCATCGGAAGCAGTTTAGTGTCATACACTGGACAACCTAAATGGGCGGGCTTACACCCCAGCAGAAGATATAGTCTGCATATTCTAAATTCTGCAGATGCGCTACCAAAAAATATTCATCAGATAATGAGCCTGGATTAAGTCATTGTTTCGGAGATGCAACATCATCACTGTTTACACTGAGCACTAGGGTAGGATTTGACAAATCTACCAGACGTTGTAGGGTGCCTTTTAATCAGTGGTTGGTGAGTGCCACACCCGAACGGACGTAGATTATCAATTTAGAAGGTTTTTCCACAATCTCCTTTTTTTCAAACAGATTATCTTTACTCTTTGTGAGTTTCCTCAACGTTAATCTCTGTTAATCCACTGAATTTCATGTGACAGCAAATCTGATCATTTCTAGAAAGTTCCAAAAATTCACTCTGAATTTTCCAGTTGGACACATGGTGTTACATTATGAGGGACCTTGGATCATTAAGGGTTGAAAAAGGATAAGTTTATTAGGAATAAGTTTTAGCAAAAATAAGTTGTGATGGAAGAAAAAGGAAAGAAATGTTTTGGAAAATATTTTGAAAGAAATAAAGAATGTATTTGGAATGCGTTTTATTTAGAATGTTTAGAAATTTGACAATATAGACAATTAAAATATGAAGTAAGACAATATCAGCTGATTATTTTGTTATTATAAAAGATGGGGTGAAAAGAACTTGGGAAAACTAGCAGAGTTCGACCAGAAATACCTTGTAGTACATCGGACAAAATTTTGTGCATATAACAATAAAGATGAGGACAATAATTCAAATAATCCAAATTATCAAGCCTCATCTCATAAATTCAGAGAAAGAGGATTCCCCAAAATTACAACCCATCTCAAAAATGGTGTGCTATGGATGGTCTCAATTGTTTTCATTGTTTTATTTCTTTTCTTCAGAAAGTCTTGTATTTTTCTGTCCTAACTTTTACAGAATTCGTTCTTATAATATTATTCTAAGTTTCTATTTAAAGTTACTTAGTTTCTATGTTTAGATGTGTGCTAAGTAACCATGTCCAGTTCATCTCACACGCAATGTGCCTACTTTGTTCTTATGATTATTCATTGAAAGCCATGAAAAACATTATGATGACTAAATAATTAGGCTCTGAGTTGAGAAGGAAAATATTGAAAAGACGACAGGAACAAAATATTAACATGGCTAACTTTGCGTATGCTGTGTATTTGTTTGTTTCTACCAGTGTTGTTTCATGTTTCTGTTTCAGTAAGGTGTTTTCACTTTCAAGATGCGTGAATGCGCGCGTGTGTATGTGTGTGTGTGTATGTGTGTGTGTGTGTGTGCGTGTATTTGTGTGTGTGTTTGTGTATGTGTGTGTGGTGTGGGCAAACCAATCGCTCATTCTGATTGTGTCTATGAAAAATGATAGGAGAAATTACTTCCGGGAAATTTGTACTTTCGCAGGTTGTTCTTCGCAAAGAGAGAGAGAGAGAGAGAGAGAGAGAGAGAGAGAGAGAGAGAGAGAGAAGAGAGAGAGGGGGCTCTGTGTGTGTGTGTGCGTGCGTGTGTGTGTGTGTGTGAGTGATAGAGATGCTGTCATCCGCAGTGTTGTTCGCTGGATTTCTTTAAAAGTGGTTTTCATCTCCGGGCTCCTTACCGACGCTGGCTGCGTTTCGCACATACGTTTATAGAGTTGCTAGGCAACCGACTTTTGTTGCTTGAACAGATAAATGCTGAATACAACGAGAGAGAGAGAGAGAGAGAGAGAGAGAGAGAGAGAGAGAGAGAGGGGGGAGGCCCATCACCCCCACACAGATAAGTATCGATGAATTTAGAAAGGCAAGAAGAGAGATTGACGAGAGAGAGAGAGAGAGAGAGAGAGAGAGAGAGGGGAGGCCCATCACCCCCACACAGATAAGTATCGATGAATTTAGAAAGGCAAGAAGAGAGATTGACGAGAGAGAGAGAGAGAGAGAGAGAGAGAGAGAGAGAGAGAGAGAGGGAGGGGGAGGCCCATCACCCCCACACAGATAAGTATCGATGAATTTAGAAAGGCAAGAAGAGAGATTGACGAGAGAGCAAAGAGAGGCGAAAAATATTCAGAAAAGAGAAATCACCTTCATTGTTATTGTCTCGTCAACAGTCCAGAAAAAATGTATTCACCAACCACACGAGCAGGTTGTGACACAAGGTCAATTTCTTAAGCGGAGTTTAATAGAATTGAATTTAGAGTTTACCTTTCTCCTAGACTGGTTACAATGTCAAGATTACATAGCCCAGTCTGCCCTGCTATTTACCCATAACTGGAGGGAGAAATAAAGAACTAGATCACCTAGTCGACAATGCCTATGCTGACTATATCTCCCACAGTAAATACAAAAGGGGGGGTGTCCTGGGTATGACACTAAATTGCATCTGAGATTCCAGTTCTAAAGGGTCAGACCTATGTGCCAAATTTTATTTTTTATGTTTAAAATGAATTCATATTCGACAGGAATAATTGATGTCATATAACTGTCAACTGTCTATAAGAATTATTCATTAAGTAATTAAAATATAATTGTTTAATACGGATTATTGTAATGTAATTCTAATGACATATTATAGCTGCATACAAACAAATAACTGTTGATAAATAAAAATAATTATTGAAACCATTTAATTGTGTTACATTATAATAACGAACTAATGATTTCTGTACGTACCTGTAGTTAAAATATTTGAATAAAGTTCGTTAAAATCAGCAGAACGGGGGTTCAGTGGAAAGTTACTATGGCCGATGATTGACAGCCGGTGACATCCAATGACCTTCCGGTACAGGCGTGAGAATAAGTTTTAGTTTAGTTAGTTAAATCCTGGAGAGAAGCCAGGGCAATCAGACCTCTAAGTCACTGTTCTGAGCCAATCTCCCCGCGGCAGAATCATGGGCTGGTTTGGAAATAAAGCTTTATCAAGCAAAAACCAAGTATTGTTTGTTACTTGAATATCAAAAACAATATATGACAGCCCGAAGAAATCAACAAAGAAGATCAGCCCCCAGCAGAAGCCCTGAAGGGAAGTCATCCAAGAGAAAACGACCGACAAGTTAGAACCAGTAAAAGCAGTAAGTAGCGAGTTGACAAGCAGAATGAAATTAGTAGGAACCATCATAATCATCTCATCATATAATCTACCAGTCTGTCTGTCTGTCTGTCTCTCTATTATTTACCCTACGGATTATGTAGTTGTAAATGAGTATACAACAGTTGTTTGTATTAGATAGGAATACTTGATATGATAAAACCGTGTGCAACAATTGTTAAGAAACAATTGCACAAAAATATAAATGTAAAGTAAATCCTTGGCATAAAATAACCCCAACGGATTAACATCTCATTAAAACCAATCAATACTCTATATGTTAATACTCTTGTTCCGTAAAAGTACGAACGTTATCATCTTGCAAAAACCTCTGGTTAAAAATTGGACTATCCAAATCAAAACAAAAAAGCAAATCCTGATTATCTGCTGTTGCTTATTGCCAAATTCTTATTTCTTATGAATGTCGTCACCTCAGGCTATATAATGGACTATTCCGTTTTTATTATTGAAATAGAAAGGAAAGGAAAAGGACCTGCTATACAGAAAAATATAGAAAAAAGGAAGAAAGAGATTGAGGGAAGATAATGAGAGGAATGAGAACGCGGAAGCGATAACGGGGTCTGTTTCAATCAAAGATAATGAAAAGATAAAGAGAACGAAAGAATGAAAAGACACACACACACACACATAGATTGAAGAGAGAGAGGGGGAGAGAGATGGGGGAGAGAGAGAGAGGGGAGAAAGATAGAGGGATTTAAATCAAATACTTTCTACATATTGAATTATTTAGCAATAGCTCTTAAATAAACATATGAAACGTTGTAATAATTCGATTATTATACTGTGCTATATACACAGGTGCTGGTAAAATAATAATGATAAATCAATGATATTTTTTATCCAAAAAGCAAACAACCCTATTTTATCGATATTGAGATAATATGAAACTTTGTTTTAATTTGATGCTTTATTTGAAAAATAAAAACGATTATTTTTATTTGATTTCATTGCAAAAAGAATCTGAATAGATAATTACTGAATAAAAAAAAAGTTCTTAGGATAAGAAAAAGTTTCTAGTCATAATTATCTTCCTTTGTGTCTCCCTCTCACTTTTTTATTCCACACTTATTTTCTTCTTTCCTTTTTTTTTCTTTCATTCTGCCAGATTTTCGTCGTCTTTCTTTTGTCTAATTCACCGATTCCAGTCAAAAGGGATTGTTTCTTAATGCCACAACGGCATCAGATTCTAGTTGCACCACAGAATGAGAAAAATAAAATGGCGGAAAAGATCGACGCCATATTAGCGGCCATTGAATACACAGACATCACAAATCACAGACCAACCATCACTTCTTCTTCTTCTTCTTCTTCTCGACCTTCTTCTCGCCTTTCTTTTGTTGTTGTTGTTGTTCTTCTCTTCTCTTCTTCTTCTTCTTCTTCTTCTTCTTCTTCTTCTTCTATTATTATTATTATTATTATTATTATTACTTCTTCTTCTTCTTATTATTATTATTATTATATTATTATTATTATTATTATACTTCTTCTTCTTCTTCTTCTTCTCGCCTTTTTTCTTCTTCTTCTTCTTCTTCTTCTTCTTCTTCTTCTTTATTATTATTATTATTATTATTATTATATTTTCTTCTTCTTCTTCTTCTTTCTTCTTATTATTATATTATATTATATTATTATTATTTCTTCTTCTTCTTCTTCTTCTTCTTCTTCTTCTTCTTCTCTTCTTCTTCTTCTTCTTCTTCTTCTTCTTTCTCTAAAAAGCAACGAACACACCCAAACTCTTCTTCCTCCGAGTGATCAATTATCAATAAACGTTTGCAGCCCGAAGATAAACAATAATCCAAAGTTATAATCACTTTTTCCAGAGCTGACATGCCTTTGAACATCGATTTTCAAAGCGACACCATCTTTTTTTTTCTCCCACCTTTGTATCCGGAAGGCATCGGATCGGAGAGCGCCGGTGTAATGGGAACACTCACGCTTTTCACTTCATTGCAGCCAAAATGGCGGCTACAACGCACCTCGGCGAAAAAGTGAATTACAAACCTCTTAACAATAATTATAGAAAATGATCCTTCAACCCCCCCCCCATCCAACCGCCACGATCTTTACAGATTTTTTGTTTGTTTGTTTGTTTGTTTGTCCTCTTTAGCAACGGTGAGGGGGGAGGGGGTTAAAAATGAATGCTGCGTTGGTCGGTCTCTCTGGTTTTTGATCTCAATATCACCAGACTTTCCATTTTGGCAAAGGTTGACAGCCAACTTTTTGCAGAGCCAAAAATTTAATCAAAAATCGAAAAAATGTGACATTAATAATTCTGTTGTTGATTAAATCTAATGATAAAGACATTTTGCCAACATCGAAAATGGCGCAAATTCATTATCGAATAGGCGGGATTTTCTCACTAAGAACTCATAAAGCAAAATCTTTTTTTTTTCTTAATATAAGTAATAAGAATATGCACCCTCCACCGGATGTAAGTATATTAGTTTTAATATAATTAAATATATAAGAAAGACAAACAAAATTAAATAAAAACGCATATAAAATATTTCACTTAATTATATTTTAATTAGTTTCTATATAAAAATCGTTCGTGGGATTGATTTAATACGTTGAAGAATAAAACAATAGTATTAGAGATCAATAACACCAAGTAATTATTTATTAAACTCAGTTTTGTTAAAAAAAAGTATGTAAATTAACCAAACCATATATTATTCATACCTTTATTTGATTTTATATTTTATTCATTTTTTTCCCATTAATTCTTAACTTTATTTCTTAGTGATATATAAGACACGTTGCAGGATTTTATATGCACAAATAACATGGGCTGTTTTGAGGCAAATCTAACTCAGATTTTCATAAAGACATCGTCAATAAATAAGTTTATTCCATACTATATATTAATGAATTTGACTATAAATTCATTGAGAATGATGCAATTCCTAAAGGTATTGTGACGCAATCAGTGACGTAGTTTCGATATAGGATTTTTTTATATAGAAACCTATTACGATATAATTAAAATGAGTGTAATCTTTTTATATGTGTTCCTGTTTAATCACGTTAGTCTTTCTGATTTAATATATTTTTACATTAGAACTTAAAAGTTTACGGAGGGCGCATATTCTTCCCAGTTGGGATAAGTCAGAGTTTATATGGAAACTGTCGAATGCTCTGAACTCGCAGACATTGCACTTGATTGAGTGACGAAAGAGCATTGATTTTTAAATACCCTAAAGAAGAGAGTAGTTGGCGGATGGGAAGCAGGAAGGGGAGGAGAGGGAAGGTGTAGGAGGGGAGGAGGGAGAAGGGGGGGGTTAATGGTTCTCCCAAATCGAGACTCTCTGCCTTATAAAAATCATTAATGAAAAGAAAGGAAGAAACGATTAGTTAAATAGGATAATCCAATCTACAAAGTCAGACAGATTGAATTACACGATCGAAAATATCCCCCCCCCCCCCGGAATGTTTGAGTCGGAAAATCTACAGTCCAGTTAATCTTTTAATCCATTCAAGGTTGACATTTATCATATCGATATATTAATACTAGTGTTCCTTAAAAGTACAACCGTTAGCATCTTGCAACACCTTCTGGTTAAAAATGAGACCGTCCAAATCGTCCAAGATGAAATGCAAAAATGTAAATGCTGATTATCTTGTGTTGTCTATCCGCCGAATTCTTATTTCTAATGAGTGTCTTCACCACAGCTAAACCATTCTGTTTTTATTATAAAGAAAGAAAGGGAGAAAAGGGACATGCTACAGAGAAAGATATAATAAGAAAGAAAGAAAGTGAGAAGGAAAAAGATAGATAGGTGAGTGCGTGGAACTGATAACGCTAATCTGCTTTACTCGAACATAATGAAAAGATGAAACGAAGGATAGAAAAAAAGAGAGTGAGAGAGAGTTAAAACATGATTATTATATTTTTACATATTGAACTATTTTACAATAGCTTTTAAGTAAATATATCAAACATTGTAATAATTAAATTATCTTACTGCAATATATCCACTGCTCCTGCTAAAATCCTTTATTTTTGCCTTTAAAATCAGAAATGATATCTTTACTGATATAGAATTCTCAATCAAACTACATTTATTTAAAGTAGATTTTGTTGGATCCCAATCGAACACGTTTACCTGTAAATGACAGGGCAGATTTGGAAATCAAGAAAACTATGAAAGACACAATTACAAAAAGAAATTATAAATTATACAAAAACAACAATACAAAATAAATGATATTATAATTAAAAAATGGCAAAATCATTAGAATTCACTTATTAATAACAAACTTCTAAACATTAAACCTACCATTAGAGAATGGAACTAAAAATAAAATAAAAATGCAAGTTACTTTTTTATCTAAAATAGTGTATTTATAGTATATATTATATATGTGTGTGTGTGTGTGTGTGTGTGTGTGTGTGTGGTGTGTGTATTATAACAAATTTAAATTTCACATTATCCAAAAAAAACCTTACACCATTCATATTTTTTACATTATACATAAAAAAAAATATAATAAAATCAAAAAATTATTTTCTGAAAAAATCTGTTGCAGGCTTACCATGTTAAACAGGTTAAAACTCTTCCTGTTTGAAAAAGAGAATTTGTCTATTTTTGAATTTGAAATATGTCTTCTTTTTTCAAAAACTGTTACACTAAGATATACATTATTGTCGCTGACCGAAACGCGTGCGGATGTACTTATGAAGAAACGACCGCATGACTTTTTGAAACATCAGTGTTTTCGTTTTGAATTCATATTATTTTCAGCTCCTCTCTCGATGAGTCCGGAGTAAAAACAAGCTCTGAAGATGATTTTTATAAATCGAAATATTGTTCAATATTAGCTATGAATATGATATAAAATATTTTCATTTTAACAGCATTGTGTGTTTTAATATCCTTTTATATATATATATATATATATATATATATATATATATATATATATATATATATATATATATATATGTGTATTTTGGCAGTAAGTTATTTTGTAGGCAGGTGTTGTTGAATAACACAGAATACTTCTTCTTCGTGGTCTTCAGTTGTAGTTTTTCCCAGTTTTCCTAACCTCAGAAAAATAACTAGAAGACTGGAAAAAGTATAACTGAAGATCAAGAAGAAGTATTCCGTGTTATCCAATATATATATATATATATATATATATATATATATATAGCAACAGAATACACCCTCCGGGCGACGTAAAATTAATTTTTAAAAGACATTGCCTGAGAGGGTGGGAGTTAAAAATTCAATGTCATAAGTAATACAAATCCTCATATTTATTAAAGGAGTAAAAAATAAATAAAACAAATTGAAATGAAAACTGAACCCCGTCCCTCTCAAATAAAATGTTGTGTACATGTAATAATCAAACAATTATTTTGAATATTTTCTACATAAGTTTTCCACAAAATCGTAGGTATTTATTTAAATGTAAACTTTTTAGTTAACTTCTTGTTACTGTGAAAAAAAAAAGAAAAAGAACGAGAGCAAAAAACAATTTTTTAAATTGCTTACTCAAATTTTGGGTGTATATAGCATAAGAATATTGTGACGTAATCTGTGACGTAGAGTTATGACGTAGTTTTTGTTACATACAGAAATACAGACAATCTCCATTATTATTAATATACATATATATATATGTGTGTGTGTTGTGTGTGTCATTATGCCTATAGCATATATATATTATATATATATATATATATATATATATAATATATATATATATATATATATATCCGTCTTTCTTTTCCCGTTAACATAGGTTTTCATATTCAAAACAGGGATTTTTAAATATCTGGTATTTGATTTATTGTACCCAACGAAAATGTTACATCATAGCAATATTCGACATTAGAGCTAAATACATTTTACAAACCTCTCAGTGAATGACGTACTTTCCAGTTCAATCTGCAAGTGAATGATTATTTTAACGAGAAACCCGCAAAAAGTGATTTATAATCATCCAAATTTTTGATATAGCTCTAATAACGGTGAATTTCAATTAGCATCTGTTTTTCTCCTTCCCCAAAAGAAGCATTAACATCATTATGGACAGCACTTACAGGTTCTATCTATCTTTCTATCTATCTGTTGATCTGTCTTTCTACCTTCCTGTTTTCTTCTGTTTCTTTTACTTTTAACCAACACACGCTTTTCTCCCCCCTGTCTCTCTCTCCCCTCTCTCTCTGTTTCCGTCTATGTCTCTCTCTCTCTCTCTCCCTCTCACTGTTTCTCTCTGTGTCTCGCTCTCTCTCTCTCTCTCTCTCTCTATCTGTCTCTTTCTCTGTCCCTGTCTCAGTCTCTCTCTCTCCCTGTCTGTCTCGCTGTCTCTGTCTCTGTCTCTCTGTCTCACTGTCTCTCTCTCTCTCTTTCTGTTTCGCTCTCTGTCTCTGTCTGTCTCTTTCCCTTTCTCTGTCCTCTCTCTCTCTCTCTCTCTCTCTTTCGCTGTCTCTCTCCCTGTCTCGCTGTCTCTGTCTCTGTCTCTCTCTCTCTCTCTCTCTGTCTCGCTGTCTCTGTCTGTCTGTCTGTCTGTCTCTCCCTCTCTCTCATTTCAGCTTCCTATTGTGACATGATGACATTATACCGGAACATTTAAAAGGCTACGAGAAGAGAACATATCGAAAATGTGATAAAACAATGTATGTCTTATTATTACCGGTGTGGCGACAACAACAAACGAGGTAGATTTTTTACAACCGGAAAAAAGCCGACACTAAATCGTTTTTTTTGTAATAATTACAAACTTCCTGAGGATATTTCAACATATCCTGTTCGCTATTACAAAACAGAAATGCATCTTCCGGTTTCATTAAACAAACGAGTCTCTTCAAAATTGTTTTACATGTCTCGTCTCTTGATAATATCACACGTTCAATTCCCAATCGCCTGATGGACTCTTCGAAAAATCCACTCAACAAACAATTATTCGTTCTGCAATTTAGAAAAGCCTTTCAAATATCTGCTTCAAAAATTATTACACTCTATCAATATATCTGCATGATTTCAAGCGTATAATTGCACTATAAACAGTGTCACTTGTAATTTATCTATTAATAATGGAGATTCGCTTCCGGTTTTTGTCTGTAAGAAAAACTACGCCACTGCTTACGTCACATTACCCAAAATCGTCATAACATAGAATAAATACACTCAAAATTTGAACATGCTACATTAGACAGTCCTCATTTTTTTTTTAAACAAGTTTTAATAAATACATGACTGGTATTATATATCTATATATAGTTTGTTTTATTTTAATATATATTTAAAGTTTACATTTCAAATTGTTTTATTTTTTAATCCTTTAATGAATTTGATGATTTTACTTACTTAGGGTAAAAACTCGTTGACATTGAATTTTTTACTCCCACTGCTCAGGCAATATGTTTCAAAAATCTATTTTTACATCGCCCGGAGGGTGTTTTTTATTTTGTACTAGTTAATATAATTCTCATTATATTTGAAGAGTTGGTGTGAAAAACTAATAATACTACTACTACTACTACTACTACTAATAATAATAATAATAATAATAATAAGAAGAAGAAGAAGAAGAAGAAGAAGAACAACAACAACAACAACAACCTGGACAGAGACATGGAAAAACTGTGGAATATGAAGGTAAAGCTCGTGTCAATTTTAATTGGGGCCTTTGGAACGGTTCCCAAGGGTTTGGAAAAGAGTCTGGAAGAATTGGAAATCCAAAGAAGAATGAAGACCATCCAAACAATCGCACTTTTAAGATCAGCTATAATAATCAGAAGAGTCTTGGAGATGTGTGAAGACTTGGTGCCAGTCAGAATCCACTGAAAGACCATCAGCTGATGCTGGTTTGAAAAACTCGCAAGGAGTGAAATAATAATAATAATAATAATAATAATAATAATAATAATAATAATAATAATAATAATAAATTCTCTGAGACATCGAGATACAAACGGATCACCAAATCCTGGCTAGAATACTCAGAAGAGTCCTGGGGACCTGAGGAGACTTCCTATCACTCAGCCTCCGGTGAACCACAAGCTAGGGCAGGTGTGTAAAACTCATAATAATAATAATAAAATATAAAATAGTCTGAAGAGTCCTGGATACCCGAGGAGACTTGTTGTCACTCAGAATTCAGTGAAATATCATCAGCTAACGTTGGTGTGAAAAAAAACTCAGAAGAAGAAGAAGAAAGAAGAAGAAAAAGAAGAAGAAGAAGAAGAAGAAGAAGAAGAAGAAGAAGAAGAAGAAGAAAAGAAAAAAGAAGAAGAAAAAAGAAAGAAAGAAAGAAGAAGAAGAAGAAGAAGAAGAAGAAGACGACAATAACAACAACATCAATATCAACAACAATAACAACAACAACAACAACAACATTTGAAAATCCAACTTAAGACTCAATTTTCGGTGTTGTCCATTTGTTTCTGTCTCGTTTATTTACAATTTCTTTCTTTCTTCTTTTTGGCCGAAGGTTTCTGCCGAAATGGACATTTGCCACGGAATTTGCCTTTTCCATATTTCAAGATGTCCACTTTCACTCGGCCTTTTGACTGGGTCATCAACTTTGTCCATCTATCAGAATCTTGTGATGACCAAAAGGCAGAGGAGGAAGAGAAACAGGAAGCAGATTCTTTGGGTTGAATTCGTTTGCAAAATATAAAAACAGAAGAGAAATTCAATATTGTCCAGCATAATTCCAAAATCTGTCATGTTCCTACAGATTTTATTTGCTTTTCGCATTCAACTACAAATTGAATAATTTTCGCCTCAATCGATGAAATATATAATCAATCGTTATCGACATTCATCCGAGTTCGAATTCTGATGAAAACTGTTTACATTCAATTTGTTAAAGAACAAAAAAGACACATGGCGCAACGGATATAAAGATTAAATTAAAACCCGTTTTCCTTCCTTTTAGCCAGGGGTCACCAAACTACGGCCCGCGGGACAGATCAGGCTCACCGACGGTAATTGAATTTGTTTGTTAGAACGTACGGAACGCGAGGCGTTTTGATACCATCGAAATTTAAATATGATAAGCTGAATAAATCTTCATGGACTTGACTGCTGTACGTAGGTTACAAAATTCCGTGCGTGTGAGCATTTCACTTGTTATTTACGCGATCCCGAAATTTTACCTGTTGCATTTAGTTACAATAATAATGTGACCGACGCTCGTTATTTTTTACCTATCCGGCCCACCGTGAAAAAAGTTTGGTGAACCCTGGTTTTAGCAGTCCAACACAGACGGCAATGATCTCATTCCATGTCTTGATTAGTTTTGGTTCGATGGACGTTTTGATGGCTAATTAATCCAATTCTAGATTTGCAGATGCGGTCACACTCATTGCAAGGGGAAATTCTTTCTGCAATTCTGTGGTGCATGACCACGAAGACCTACTTGTTTTGCTACCCTATTGAGTTTAGTAGTGAGCCGCACAGGAACCGTGCGGCACTTGTTCCGCCAACCTTGTCTACTGGAGGCCAGGTCTTCTAAACTTTACAGTGTAATGGTGCATTTCTTCAAGATGGTCTTCATATTGATACCGCTTCTGCCCTTCGACTGCTTTCTGTTAGTTCACCATAAAGTAATTTACGGGGGAGTTCTTAATTCAATCACCTCTTGGTTGCAGTTTCAATCCTGTCTAAGGGCGATGATAATTTAGGATACTTAACACAGCTTAACACTTGTAGCCGTTCATGGTTAACGGAATGAGAACAGTCTACCTCCGTGATTGAATAAAGGGTACGGCTGGAAGTTTCATGAAGGCTCCCGATTACGACATGAAGGCCCCCGAGTTCGTGAAGGAGGTTAACGTGTTCCAAGAGAAGGTTCTCAAGTCAGAGAACGTTCTCGATTTCAACAAGAAACATCTGAAGGAGAACACATCGGCTGAAGCGTTGTGTAGATAACAATAAAGATGAGGACAATAGTCCGAAAAATCCAAATAAACCAAATCATCAAGCCTCATCTCAAAAATTCAGAGAAATAGTAAATCCATTTTTTCACAATTCTATTTCTTGACAAAGTTTCGTCATTGGTTGGTTTGGTGAAGAAAGCAATAAACAAGCAACAATTTGTCAATCATTTTCTGAAGTTATATTCATTATATATATTCTACTCATACACCGAGTCGGCGAGGACTAGTATTGAACTAGCGATCTTGTGATTCCTAGGCAGACGTTCTACCGGCTGAGCCAAACCGGCCCTTATAATGGCTTAAAAGAATCAGTACCTGGTCCAAAATGATATAGGTATGAATATATCTTCATTAATAATTAGTAAGTGTTTATCAACTCTAAAATGGCCGAACTCTTTGATGTGTGTTTACCAAATTTGTTATTCATATTTACAACACACAAGGGAAGATTTTAACGTGAAATGTTTTAGCACCTCACAAGTATAAAGTGCTCTTATCGATAAGCAAGATGTTTGAACATTCCATTATGAAGCAAGATAATTGAATGGTATATCATATAATTGAAAGGCTAAAATAAGTCGACAGAAATTATTTTTTGAAAATTCCTAATCGAATTATGTCTTACGAAAATCATTACCCGCTTTCAATTAAAAATTCCTGTATAGAATTTCTTCAATCATAAAATAATCAACTCGCCATATTACTAACAATGTGAAAGCTTATAGTATGCCAACTGCCATCCAGCCAGAGACGGTAAAACACCGAACAACAAAATATGGGTGACCGGGATTAATATTAAATAATAGATTGGCCAAATCTTTAATTTATCATGAAGGGTAAATAGTTTTGGAATGATTTAAACCGTTCTACCCAAAAAGAGGGATTGTTGTGCCTTGCTGAGGTTGACTCCTTGCAATTCACATGTAGTGATTCCTAAGTTCACTTGAAAGCCAAATCCTATTTGAAGGGTTGGAAACTTAGGTGACTACTATTCTATAATTAAGAAATTAGATTTTTACCTTTGAATTAGTTAACGCAGAATAACTGAAAGGCATGAAAGGTTAAAACAACATTTTATATACTTTCGATTAATGTACTAGAGCGCTTACATTACGGTGGACTGGTTGGTGGGCTGGTTGGTTGGATTTTACGGCTTATCAAATCATGTTGGGTTATTTAATGCCAAATATTTTTGTATGACTCATTCTTGATGGATACTCAATTTTGTTTTTAAACTCAATTTTTATTAAACCCATTTTAAACTTATTTTTCTATTTAACACAAAGATGGGACACTAACAGGTAATACCACTCCAGGTCAGAGTATACCTGGGTGTAACGGTGATGAAGGGGTACTCCACAATCCCCAGAGTTCCAGAATTAGATAGAGTTTAGCGTCATAGCCAGGAGACTAAGAACCTCAACACGCACCTTCTAGCACATATATGTTGAAATGATTGGTATTTTGCCATAAGGGCAATAGGGTTGGAATAATCATAGCCTAAGTTAGTGCCAAAGTGGAGTGTTGCATGTCATGGACTGATCAGCCACCAGGATTCCGTACTTAAGCATCACGGATTCTCACCCACGGCCAACAGGTCAAGGTGCTCCCAAACGTGTTCTATTGGATTCATGTCAGTGACTTGCGATTCATTCCAATCCTTTTCTACTCGTATGACATGGCACTCCGTCTTCTTGAAAAAGATAAACATTCTTGTAGATCAGATTGATTTCAAATAGTGGGAGTAATTCATTCTTTAATATTTGACAGCGTTTTGGACTATTCAACCCCTCGTCAACAAGAATCAGACGTAATTACACAAGCCAAAATTGCTGTAACAAAGAGTAGCTAAAAACCTATCATAGAATTCGTGTGTAGAATTCGGGTCAATGTCATCAATGTAAAAGAATAGAGCAGCCAGTGAATAAAATAAAAGTGCAAAGAAGATGGAACCTTGAGAAAGAACAATCGGGCAAACAAGTCCACTTAAAGATACGTGCCGATCTATACAACATGACATTTAAATCAATCCGATTTTGAATTTCCAGTTCTGAAATTCTGAACTTAGAAGATTAGTTTTCTTTTTAGAAACAAAACACAAGAAATAATGTTGATTTTATCGACTTAGAAACATTTAGATTGACTGACTCATCGGAATATAATTCATTGTGTTTTCTTTTATTCTCATTTCACTTAAGTTCCGTTTACAAGTGATTGTCGCATTGAACGAAGCCTAGCGTGAATGTTGAACTACATAATAGATAGACCGTTATCATTTTTATGCATCCAATGCGAAATAGGGTTTCTCTCGTTGAAAGAATGTTTAGTTATCACTAAGAACAGCAAAATACAATCAATCGAAGATCGATTTACTCTTCCGATTGTTTTTACTTCTTCAATTCATTCGTCTTATCCTTTTCTTTCAGGCAAAGATTTTTTTATCATTATATTTTCCTCTTAATTGTGATTTCTATTGTCCCACTCTTCTCGTTTTCTCTTCACATTTTCCCCTTTCTTAAAAGCCCATCATCATTGGAGACCTCGTTTATTTATTTTTGTTGCTCTTGTCCTTTCTTCTGTCGTATCAACTTTACGCGAGATTTTTTTTGTTTCTCAGACAATGAGTCTGGACTGAAAAGTTCATAGGCTGAAAAGTTAATATGATGACGCTATTTATGCTGTTGGTGATTTTTTTTACCAATGGGATATAAGCACTGCAACACGAATGGAAGGCGTATATAAACCGGAAGTTCGACCATGTTGAAGAATAAACCCCATTTGGACACATTCAAAAAATGAATTATTTCAATGAAAGAGAAAAAGAAACCGAATCTATTTCAATATAGATATTTTAAACTGAGATATATATATCGCACTTTTTGGTTGACTTACAGCACGACAGTATGAAGTGGACAAACAATCTGTTTGAGATGGCGATAGCCGACACTTTTTGGGAGATTATGGGCTTAATTGAGGTCATACCTAATTTATAAATAAATTAGTTATAATTAAATGAATTCTTTCAATGAAAGAGAAAAAGAAATCGAATCTATTTCAATATAGATATAGTAATAAACAAATAAAATCATTGACTGATTCAAAAGAAATGTTAACATCTTTATGGAATTACATTTATGATATCTCATGTTCATCATCCATTTTTTGAATCTCCCTCTGGTCATTACAATGGAATATATTTATTAGAAAAGCAGAATTAATATTGTGGAGATCACCCGCGGAAGATTCCAAGAATGTGATGGCAGGGATGTTGAACAGGTGGAGATTTTAATATCATAATATCATAAACAAAATCCCATAGAAATGTTAACCTTTTTAAACAGTTAACCTTATTCAAAATTAATCAAAAACGGATTTCATTCCGAAGCGGGAATTTACGAAATTCCTTGTAAGTAATACCGAAAAAAATGCAAAAGGGCGAAATTTAAAGTAAAAGAACAGATGAACATCATAATGATCTAAAATTAAAGAATATGATTAATGCTTTGACCTAAGTCATAATACGAAGCATTTTTTGATGAATAAAAAAGGACAAAATTAATCACAATGACGAAAGTGCCCAAACTCCTGAGTCTCCTGTTGTTAACTTACGTCCGGGTTTTTACTATATATATCGTTTCTTTATTACTAATCAAATAATGTAGGATTAAAAATTTTATTTTGCATCTTTTTAAATTCTTTTTTTTTTTTAATGTTCACCTTCTCTTTTAATTTTCGACTTTCCGAATTTTTCTCTTAATTTGCACATTTCTCTTCTGTCTTTTTTAATTTTCATTAATTTTTATCTAATTTTCATTTTATTGTTTCTCGCTCTTTCTCCCTTCCTTCAATTCTCCTTTCTTTCGCTCTGTCTGTCTGTCCGTCTGTCTGTCTGTCTGTCTGTCTGTCTGTCTCTCTGTCTCTCTCTCTCTCTCTCTCTCTCTATCTATCTATCTATCTATCTGTCTGTCTCTCTGTCTCTCTTTCAGCTTCGTTCTTTCTCCCTTCTTCCCCCCATCTCTTTCTGTCTCTGTCTGACAGTTTTTCTGTCTATCTGTCTTTCTGTCAGTTTCACTCTTTCGCCCTTTCACATCTATTTTACTTTCTCCCTCCGTCCTCTCTCTCTCTCTCTCTCTCTCTCTCACTCTCTCTCTCTCTCTCTCAGATTTGTCTTTTCCGAGCCATATTTTTATTTGCCCTCATTCTTTTTTCTCTCTCGTCATTTCTATATTTTCTTCTCTCGCTCTCTCTCTCTCTTTCTCTTTTTTTTCTCTCTCTCCCCCTTTCTATCTTTTCTTCTCTCTACCCTCTTCCTCTTTCCCTCTCTCTCTTTTTCTCTCTCTCTGTCTCTCTCCTTCTCTTTCCATCTCTCCCTTTCTGTTTTTTTCTGCGGCGTAATGGTCACTTTCCAATCTATTTCGTCTCATTTAATGTCCACCATAAAATCTCTTTAATCTTTTTTTCTTTCTTTTCTTTTCGTGTTCTCTGTCCTCTTTTACCGCGGACCCAGAAAGCCTTTCATCTTACATCACGTGACACCCAACTTAGACAATGAACGCAGCAGGACACCTGCTACTATTTTTACACTGATAGGTCAATACTAGTCTTTTTTATTTTTTGCCCCCCAACACCAACCGTTTCTTCTTCTTCTTCTTCTTCTTCTTCTTCTTCTTCTTCTTCTTCTTCTTCTTCTTCGGTGTCCAAGTCCGTCTAACATTCAGGTTTTGCCAATCACCCAGTCCAGTCGCCGGCCAAACGAAAAAGCCGCAGCCAGTTCAAGCCAGATCAGATCAATATATACAACATCTAATTAGCGACCAAAGAAATCAGCGAATCTTTATTAGACACAGAATTAATGGATGAAAACCGACAAGGCAATCATGGCAACAAAAAAGAACAAAATCTGGAGATAGTTGGGTATTTTATATCTAGAGGTTAGGTAATCGCCTTCATTGTACATCTGTATTTACATTTTGACACCTCATGTAATGATTAGTCTTATGAAATGGCCTCGTCGAATGTTGGACGAGGCTTTTTGAATTTCACATAGCGCTAATATCCTTGGGAAAGGTATGAATCCAACTATTCTACCTCCAGTTATTAGACTTTTAACTTTGGCTCGGCAACGAGTCTAGCAAGAGGAACACTCTGAATTCAAACCTGTTAAGCCTGTATCACACCCTGCCCTTGCGGAGGGGTTGGTAAATATGTATATATATAAGACAAGGATATTATTCTGTGTACATTGATCCTGCTGCTGTTGATGTTGCTGTTGATGATGCTGTTTTTAATGATAGAGAAAACTTATCTCCCTCCAGCTATGGGTAAATAGTAGGTTAGACTGGTTTCTTTAACCTTGGCTAGATAAACAGTTTAGGAGAATGTCAACTCTGGATTCAAACCTGTTTAACTCCACTTAAGAAATTGGTCTAATGACCGGGATTGATAAATCTATATATTTGGTGTCGTTGTTTCTTAATACATTGTTTTGCTCATACATATGTGATATTAAGTATTCCTATCTTATACAAATAACCTCTCACCCTCTTTCTTCTGCTCTTTCTTTCTTTCTTTCTTTCTTTCTTTCTTTCTTATTATATTTTTTCTATTTAGCATATTATTATTCTTCCCTTTCTTCATTCATAATAAAAATGAAATGGTCCACTATTTCGCTGAGGTGACAAAACTCATAAGAAATAATAATTCGGCGGATAAGTGACACTAGATAATCAGAATTTATATTTTTGCATATCATCTTGGATGATCTTATTTTTAAGCAGAGGGTGTTGCAAGATGATAACGGTCGGAAGATTAATGAACAAGAGTATTAATATAATGTTGAATTGATCTCAGTAAACTTTTCTAGATTATATAGCGCCAATGATATCGATTATGTAAGTGCTTCAGATTCTATCTGAATGTTTACCCATACTCTTCATATCTTTTTTTTTTAAATAAAATGTCAGAAATGATGAATAACCACGGTCGATTTTTTTGGAGCAGTCAACGACATTTGATATTTTTTGTATAAAATGAAAAATACAAAACAGATTTTTTCTTCTTTATTGTCTATTCATATTTAATATGATTGATGAAAATATTAAATTTAGATGTATAACCTTTCACATTAAATGTTTATCAGAAAAGAAGAAACAAAAAAACATCAGCGAATAAGTTCGTATTTGATCTTATTCTAAACTTCCTTGGATGTATGTTAAGCCCATCAAAACAATTGAACTTACAACTACACTTTTAAACCATCAAGCTAAATGAAAATTAAAGAAACTACCAAGACTTTCCTCAAGGGTAAAAGAAACAGTGAAAATTATGAGATACCATAATATCGATGTTTTCAGTTTAAAACAAATCAATAACTCTTATATAGAATACAATAATTTGATCTGCAATTTTGTCATAGAAAAGTAAAAGTAAAATTAACGGAGTGGCCTATTGTCGGTATCAACCGGAAACCGTGAGACTAGCACTCGACCAGGGATATAAAAAATGGACTCTCTCATCGATTCTGACACATGAGGGTTCATTCAATGAAAAATCCACTCAATAGTTTTATTTTTAGTGGTGAAGTCTTGTGTTGGACCATTCCGCACTTTTTGGCACAGTCGATAGGGAAGAATTGGGGCACAAGGAATGCCACAAACCCAATCAACGACTGACCTCAGGTTTTCAAATTCAGAGTTTTCCGTCTCCTAGACTGGTTGCCTATCCAAGGTTCCAGTCTGCCTTACTATTTTACCCATAGCTGGAGGGAGAATATACTGATTCATACTTTTCCCAAGGGTGTTAGCGCTATGTGAAATGCAAACAGCCTTGTCTAGGATTTGAACTCGGTTCAAGGAGTCCATTCCTACAATTTTAACCATTATGCCACACGCCTCCATACACAGGTATATATTTTACTGAGGTGGAGCACCATACCTATCGTCAGCTCCCCACTTTATCGCACTGATCATAAACTCAAATCTGTGTTACACATGCGCTGAGTTGGCGGGGACCAGTATTGAACCCGGAACCTACCGATTCCTCAGCAAGCACTCTACCGATTGAGCTAAACCGGCCAAGCCATTGTCATAGAACAATAGTATCAAAACAATAAAGCCCCCACGTATTTTGTAAAACAACATTTACACAATCCTTCACCACAGTGACGCCTCCAAGCGATGGATCTATGCATTAAAATTGAATTTGTCAAAGAGAAACCATTAGGAAGATACCTTACATTGAGCCATCTTGTAGCAGAAAAACTTACTCTATCCAACAGTGTTATCATCTTCTCTGTATGTGTTGTAGTTGCCTATGAAACAGATACAATCCTGATCAAAATCTTTAGACCAGTTCAATCGAAATATATTTGCGAACCAAAAAATACTTTCCCAATGTTTGTTTAAATTAATCAATTAAAAGCTTAAAACTACATTTTCTAATTAAATGTGAATGTTTCCCAAATATATTTCGATTAAAGTAACAGTATTTTGTATTTTGAACCCTTTTGTATCTGTATTATTTGGATTATTTGGACTATTGTCCTCATCTTTATTGTTATCTACACTACGTTTTGTCCGATGTGCCCTCCGGCCCTATTCAGGCATTTCTTGTCGGACTCGGAAACCTTCTCTTCTAACCCGGGAACATTATTGTCGAACTCGGGAGCCTTCATGTCGTATCATGAGTCTTCATCGAACTTCGAACCGTCAATTTATGACAGAAATACCCCTCTACTTGGGTATTATTGGCACAAAAAATATCACCCTCTCTGCTGTGTCAATAAAGTTACTTGATGATTAATTCAAATTTGTACCATTTTATATATAGATATTCAAATTTATATAGTTATTTATTACGCTTAGATTAGATGTGGTACAAGGCCAGAAGTATGGGAATCCCTGTGAGAATCGAACTCACTATCGATGGTCTGATAATTTAGCTCGCTAACCATTACACCACGTGATGTGCCCAATGTTGATATCATTTACGAAAATCTTCTCATGTATTTTGTAGAATTTGGTTTAAATGTAAATTGTATGATATTAAAGCAGCTCACTTGCTAGACAGGCAGTCGGAGAGCCCCCCTCCGATCAATCATCTCGTCATGTCAAGCCCTAGCACCTATATGGTTGTCCCAACCCTATTGCCCTCATGGCAAGCCTCAACCCTTTTTATCATATACGTGCTAAAAGGTGATGACTGAGTGTCTTAGTGTCCTGGGTATGATGTTAAACTGAATATCTTTAATGAAATTCTAATCCCCCTAGCTATGGGAAATGTAAAGTACTCCTTAATCCAAATTTCTCCCAAATCCACTCTGACCTGGAGTAGTATTGCGCTAGGATCCCATCAATGGGTTTAATAGAAAGAAAATAAATTCTAAAATGTGTTAAAAAATTGAGTTAAAAATTGAGTCCCCATGAAGAATGAATAAAAAATTCTTCCGCATATTCTTTCGTATTCGGCGGGAAATGACGTAAAATCCAATCACCCCCCCCCCAAACAAATATGACGTCAGTCGTAAGTTATAAAAACCTGGAATTCTGATTTGAAACCGACGCATAAAAGGAATTCAAAATGTATTTTATACACAACGTATTTTCTCCGTATTTCAGTCAGTTGTATAAAACATGTTCGTTCAGAATATATCTTAAATAACTAAAAAAGTTATGACGTCAGTAGTGAGGTAGTTTCGGTTACAGACTGACAGTTACATAATCACCATTATAATAATAAGATATGTGAATATTATTTACGAAAACTTTCTAAAGCAATTGTAGATTTAGGTTTGGATGTAAAGTGTAAGATATAAAATGAATTCAAGTTGTTGTTTTTTGTTGAGAAATTTCAAAGATGGAGGAACTTATACGTTATAAAAAGTTGGAATTTTGATTTCAAATTGGCGCGTCCAAGGGAATCAAAATGGATTTCATATACAAGTATTTTCTGTCAGTTTTATGAAATGTGTTCGTTAGACAAGTAACGTGATTCTTTTCAAAAGTTACATTCACTTTCTATTTATATCTTTTCAACACCGATCTTATCAGCCCCCCCCCCCAATAATAAATGTTGAAAGCGTCGACCAAATCTGTTGCTTGGTATTTATATCCAACATATTCATGTTTATGTTTTAATATTATATATTTGTATTTAAAGGCGATGAAACGAGTTGTCACTACGTCTAACTTTATTTTGGGTTTATAAAGTGTTTATTTAAACAATGTATATATATATATATATATATATATATATATATATGAGTAGGATATCCACAAAGTGTGTGTGCACTTCATAGAATTTTAAATTTCAAAGTGCACAATGACTTTGTGGACATCCTATGTATATAGTTTTACGGCCAATTTGTATTTATCTAACGGCAAGTACTAATTTCAAGTATATATATATATATATATATATATATATATATATATATATATAGTGTGTGTGTGTGTGTGTGTGTAGACATTTGAAAATAGTACACTAATTAGTGTACTTATTTGAAGTACACACACACACACACACATATATATATATATATATATATCGGTTTAGCTGAGTCGGTAGAGCGTCAACCTGGGATACACAAGGTTTCTGGTTCAATAGCTGCCCTCACCAACCCAGTGTATGAACAGCACAAGTATCTGTGCGGTAAAGGGAGGAGCTGATGGTAGTTGTGGCGCTCCACCTCAGACGCCAAAACAATATCCTTGGTCTAGCGCTAGTGAAAAGGGGTTTGACTCCCTCGCTATATACTGTTAGAGAGAGAGGGCGTGTTTGTGTGTGTGTGTGTATGTACGAGCGCGCTCGCGTGTGTTTCTATGTAAACAATAAAATTAACCATAAATGTTATTGATAAATATATTTCATTACTTATCTACTTCATCCACGAAGTAGATCCGGGTTCTTTCTTTTTTTAACGTCTTAAATTTATTCTAAATTTCTTACAGAAAAATTACATTTTATTTGTTTTACCTTTTATTTTATTCATTATATTTTAAAATGTTTTTATTTCTTTAACTATTTTTGTTCGCTCTGAAAAGAATTATTTTCTTTTGGGTGTAAATGTTGTTCGATAAATATCAATTTGTTGTAATCCACAGGATTTGATTCTTTACTTGTAATTAGTTGGTCCAATGTAAAATAGCCATTCTGTCTGCCCAATGTATTGTTTTTGGCAACGTATGTAATCCAGTAGATGATTTACATTTTTCTTTCTACATTTAGGTCTTTGGTCATTTTTTTCTCTTTTAGCTGTGAAGTTACTCAATGAGTTGGTGTTTGAAGGTTAGATTGTTCTTAATATTTCAGAATGGCAGAATGTTCTTTCTTTTGCAAAAGTCTCAAATTTATTTCAAATTGTAACTGCTTATAAAGTTATTATCTAGCCAACGTTAAAGACTCCAGTATCCTCATCTATTTACCCATAGTTGGAGGGTATTAGCACTATGTGAAATGCAAACAGCCTCGTCCAGGATTTGAACTCGGGTCAACGCGGCCATTTCCTACGAATCTAACCATAACACCACGTACTATGTTGGACACTATCACATATATAATCATAACATAATTATTCGAAAGCGAAGATTTCAAATCAAAATTCCAGTAACAAAATGGCTACCATATTTTAAACCTGAACAATACCCAAGCTGTCTGCCCAGTCTGCCCCACTATTTACCCATAGCTAGAGGGATAATAGTTTGATTCATACCTTTCCCAAGGGTATTAGTGCCATGGGAAATGCAAACTGCCTTGTCCAGTAATTGAACTCGGATCCATTTCCTACGACTGTTAAACGAAAGACCCTTAAAACCACGCCATTGCCCGTCGTAGTTACTCTCCTCGATAGAATGCTCGTGATGACGTATGAAGCCCCCCCCCAATACCAGTCAGTCAATAGCGACTGCTGTCCTGTTGGCCTCTGATAACCACGTCTTTTACGATCTATCGATTTAGTTGACCTTCTTTCTATTCTACGGAAGGCTTGAAGAGACACAACCTAGATCCTGCTTATGGGTTGTCGAAATCGATCAAACAAGTATGAATAGCAGTGGGTGGGTGCATGAAAAACGGTGGACAGAAAAATCAGCAGCAAAGCAAAACGCCACCCCACACCAACAACGGTTGCCGAGGGCAACGGTTTTAATGGAGGAATTTTATGATGCAACCCGCAGATATGGATGACAAGATGGCGAACACCTGAAGATTCTTAGTAAAAGAAAATATGAGTATGCATACATATTAATGCAATCACACACACTCACACACACACACACACCACACACACACAAACACACACGCACACACACACACACACACACACAACACATAGACACACACACACACACACACTGATGCACACGTACATACATATGCTGGTATCGACATATCAACGAAATAATATGCACATAAGGGTGGGTCGATTTTTCACTTTTTTAATATATTAAATTCTCCATCTATGCGAAAGTTGTATGTTAGGATACTGAATACTGATAACAAAAAAAAGATCTTCTACTTGCACCTAAAAATGATCTAGAGTTCCTCGATTTCGCAATATTTAGCCTAGAAATTGGTTAGAAAATGTACCGTTTTCAATATTTAAATCAAAAATGTTATTCTATTTCATTAAAATGAAACGAATTAAATATTATAAATAGAATTCAAATTGAAAATGTATCCACCCATCACCACCAACACCTCTGATATGCTGTTTTTTACCTCATTAATTAAGCTGACGATCTTTAATGCTATTTCCTCAAACAATGGTACAAGTAAAAGATCTAATTTTTGGTATCAGTAGTCAGTATACTAACTTTCGCATTGATGGACAATTCGATATTTTTAAAAAGTGAAAAATCAACCTACCCTAATGCATATGATATTAGAGCAGGGCATTTAATAAGGGATGCAGTCATTTTTTTCTGAGGTTTCTACATTCAAACTCGAATAGTGGATGCAAACTTCTAGCTTTCATTTATTTTGCTCTGATGCAATAACATGAAAGATTGATTGAATGATAGGAACAGACTGAGTTAATTGACTGGGAGAGTTAAAAAAGAAGAAGAAGTAGAGAAAAACAATGAGAGAGAGAGAGGGGGGGAGAGAACCAAAAACTTGGAAAGAAAGAGAAAGAAGTAGAGAGATAAAGTCAAGCAAAGATAAGAAAAAAATAATTTTGAACAATTTGAGATTGATCGATCAATAGATAGATAGATAGATAGATAAATTGACAATTCCAAATCCATAGCTCAAATTTACGTCGAAGATATTTGTCTTAATCAGGAGATCTGGAACTATTAGAATTTTTTTTATAAAACTGAAATGATATAGAATACAGATATTGTCGCCATTATATATATATATATATATATATATATATATATATATATATATATATATATATATATGTATGTATATGTATGTATGTATGTATATATATATAATTGCTTGAGACATAATGAAAAGTAACTTTGTTAAAATACTACATTATAAAGTGTACTATTTTTAAAGTTTGTGGAAACATATATGGGTGTCATATACATAATAGATCGAAACACTGCAGCGTCGGCCAATAAACTCACCACTTAACTCATTTAAACCTGTGTTTTTTCATTCTTTCTTAATGTACTACATAGCGTCGGATTCACTTCCTTTTCTTCACTCACACACACACACATTTATATATATATATTATATATATATATATATATATATATATATATATAAGGTGTGTCATAAAAAGTACCTATTAAGAGCATCAATATATGCTAAGATATTGGTAGAAATAAGGACAAACGCATAAGCGACGTTCCCCTATGAACTTTTACTCATGGACACACCAGTGTCAGTGTTGTGGACTAGCCTAGCTTATGTTTCTTATAGAGTGAATGCACTGGAGCAGGACTATTTGTACACTGCAGTTTTAGAACATTAGAGTGATCACTGAGATTGTGAAGATTACGGAACCATTACGCGAACCATCTACCTCGAGGTTTTAGCACTCTGTTGCGAGTTACAAAATGTCTGGCGCAAACTTTAGTTGAATTTACTAGTGTATTGAATATTGTATGATCCAGTAAACAACAGTTGGCTGACCCGCAAAAACTTACATGCATCTGCTCTGTGGAGACACTGGGTGCCATCTAATGGACTTTCCACGAGAGATAGATGGATGGGGACGAATGGCTAGAGAGAGAGAGAGAGAGAGAGAGAGAGAGAGAGGGGGGGATCCGTGCTGTCGTCACGTCCTAATGATGATGATGATGGTGGGCCGTTATTGAACTGTAAATTTGTATTCGACTTGACCAACGGCATCCAAACCTCACCTTCATTTTATCACGTGATCACTTGAAGTTCTCTACCGTCGACTTCCATCACTTAAAATACTTTCCTATTAATTAGGTCGAAATTAATCACTCCAATCAATAGCATAATAGTCTTTCCTGCTTTACAATCAGAAGATGTTAATAAAAAACAAAAAACAAATATGTAATAAGAGCGAAGATATTAATAAAGATAATGAATTGCAAAAAGTATGAGACGATTATTGTAGAGATTTTCTTTTTAGTGGAGAAATTATAATTTCCAATTTTGACAAAAAAAAAGTATAATTAACAAATGAAATGAGAAAGTAAAAATCATAATCTTTCTCTCCGGGCGGAATTAATCGCTAAATAAAACTAATAACCGATTAAGATTAACACAATAAAACTTTTTCTTTCTCCGAATTTCGACTCATTATTTCTTCTCACTTTTTATTTTCTGCTTTTTCTATTTTTTTTAGAGTGTCGACTATTTTTTTTTTTTTCATATTTCCATTGCATTTTTTCATAAGGCGTTAATCATTTATTTTTAATATCTATACATATGGGATTGTGTATAATAAATAATCTTGGTGATAGACACAAGCATAAGTAAATATAGAACAGATTATATATATATATATATATATATATATATATATATATATATATATATATATAATGAACAACTGATATCTCAATTTTGGTTGAATCCCATCAAGTAAACACTTGATACCATCCACCTATCTACAAATACATATATATATATGTCAATCTCCGTGTTCTAGCGCTAGTGAAAAGGGGATAGACTCCCTCATTATTCTCTTGCCAGGTTTATTTATATATATATATATATATATGTGTGTGTGTGTGTGTGTGTGTGTGTGTGTCTGTGTCTGTGTCTGTGCGGAGAAATACAGACAAACCCGGGCTGTTAAAAAGGATGAATATTTATTGTTGGTTATAATGTCGACGCTATAACGTTTTGGTCTTCATGACAACCTCTCCGGTACAAAAACTCATCTCTCGTCCTAAAGAATAGCATCGACGTTATTCCCAAGAATAAATATTCATCCTTTGTAACATATTGTCGTATTGATTTCCTCATTTTACTGCCATATATATATATATATATATATATATATATATATATATATATATATATATATATATATATATATATCTGTGTGTGTTTTTGTATATTTCCTATAATCTATTTATCAAACTAACTTGATTTTCTATTCTCTGATATATGAATAAATCGTTACGTGAATATTTTCATTCATTAATTGCAAATGAAATCAACTATTTTCTTGGGCTATTAACATCCCATTACATTCACTAAACGCAACTGAAACGATGAATTGTATATTCAATTAATGTCTCACTGATGTATTTATGAAATCCATTTGAAACAGATTCTTATAAACAGATTAACATATTTCAAATAAAATATGCCATTTAATCACAAACATTTAGATTTAACGACTTTGCCGTTTCTCGAAATCTTCTCTTTATCGCCGTTCAATATCAATTTCTGGTAAAGAAAAAAAAAAAAAAAAAAAAACTCAGTATCACAAGGATGTTATTTTCCATATTTAATCAAAAATCTAATTCCCATTTTGAAATGAATTAAAAGTGTCCATGGTGTCATTATTAGCATTTCCATTTCAGGATCTCCATGTTCGTTTATATAAAAATTGCCTCTTCCTTGTTTAAACAGATTGTAGGTATTACATATCAATTAAATAAAACTACCACGGCCAGAAAACTCGACAAACGCCGTGTGCGTCATGCCGAACACTGGACAGCTGCTTCGACCTTATTAGGTCTCATCAACAGATCTTCGTCCCTAGAGATCGAACCAGTGATCACAGAATGCAGAACGGAAACTCTCCACCCTGGACTACCAGCCGGCGCCAAAAAAAAAAGGATCGCTGAAGCATCTAGTCAATGGTAATCGCTCAGACACCAAACCTGTTGGTATAACTTTCGAAGCGTACTTAGTGCATAGACTTTTGGTTCCCATTATTGTTTTAGTCTTTTGGTTTTACGAAGTGTCAACCGTTGTTTGTCTATTCAAGGTTATGATTATGGTTAGGGTTAGGGTTAAACTGTACAAAATATTTTGTGAGCTGACGAAACCATTTGCATTAAAGCGTCTGCATAGGAACCACAAGGTTGCAGGTTCGAGACCGGCACACGGCAACTAAGCGTATGAGTAGCACAGGGACATGTGTGGTAAATTGAGGAGCTGATGGTAAGTGTGGTGCTCCACCTATGACGCTTGAAATTAATCTTCTTGATCTAGCGCTTGTGAAAAGAGATAGAAAAGCGATAAACTCCCTAGCTGTCTGGCTGATATCGACACTAGGCCACCTCGACGATATTACTTACTTTCTTACTCATATATATATATATATATATATATATATATATATATATATATATATCTTAGACGAAGCTGTTGGCATTGCCCATAGCGCTAATACCTTTGGGAAAGGTATGAATCCATATATTCTCCCTCCAACTATGGGTTAAATAGTAGGGCAGACTGGGCCCTTCAGCCTTGGGTAGGTAACCAGTCTAGGAGAGGGATAACTCTGAATTCAAAATTCCTGAGGTCGGTCGTTGATTGGGTTTGTGGCAACCCTTGATGCACCAATTCTTTCCTATCGACTTTGCCAAAAAGTGTGGATGGTCCAACACGAGCCTTCACCACTATAAACAAAAATCCCTATGTGGATGTTCATTGTATGAACTCTCATACGTCGATCGACGGGGGAGTCCATCATATAATATATATATATATATATATATATATATATATATATGGGGGGGGTAATGAAGGAGAGCAAATGAGAAAAATATATGCATAGAAAGAGTTCACAATACTATGATAAACAGACAAGGGAAATATATATATACACACACACACACACAACACATATATATATATATATGCCTGAAGAAGATACCAGAAGATCTGAAACACGTGTTGCATATGTAAAACAAAAAGAATTTAAAAAATTTTCTGAGAACAAAATACATTTTGCGGACCTTCCTTTTTATAAAATATTGAATTTTCTCCCGTTGGAACCAGAACAACATTTTATATATATATATATATATATATATATATATATATATATGTTTATGTACATGTGTAAATTATATATACCATGTAACCGTTTCTCAAGTTTCCTGTACATAAAACACAATCCTCGGACGGAAGAATAGTATGACGTGGATAATCAAGTGTTTATATAGCGTGATTTTGTTTTTATGAGACGTTTACTCGAAAACATATAACGTGCTTCGGTATAATAGAATGTGACACTCAGATGATAGAAATAAATAAGACTGTTTTTTTTTGGCATTTGTTTTGGCAACAAGAATAGCTGAATGAAAAATCTGAATTCAAACCAATTGTACTCATCTTAAAGAATTGATCTTGTGTCACATCCTTTCCATGGTGGAAGTGCTCGGTAAAAGAAAAATCTTGTTGAAAATATTTTCATACTAAACAACGTTCTATACGAAAGAAATTTCTCATATCCTTAATGTGTTTATAATTGAAAGAAAGACCTACTGTGGAGGGCATGCGACCGCTAGGGAGACCACGTCTACGCTTCAAAGATTTCTACAAGAGAGACATGAAGACATGCCACATCGACATAAACACATGGGAGGCTTGTGCAGAAGACTCTGCGACCTGGTGCCTCCTCTTCAAACAAGGAATGAAAGGGGGTGAACAAAAGAGGAAAGAAGCCGCCACAAAAAAAGAGCTAAAAGGAAGGAGAGACAACAGTACCCCCAACACCCACAGATAGCATCACCTTTTGTTTGCAATCATTGTACCAGAGACTGCCATTCAAAGATCGGTCTGTTCAGCCATTCACGTAGCTGTAGGTAAAAAAAATGGACACTACGCCATCGTCTTAAATAGACGGAAAGTTGCCAACAAATTGAAAGAAAGAAAATGGAGAAAATCTTCAATCACGTTTCTGTGCATTTGGAATATTGATGGACTTATTTGTCTTCCCTTCTATATTATGCAGTTTGGTTGTCAATGTAATTTAGATGAAACGTAATGCTTACACATAAATTAAATCACATTTTAGAAAATAACTAAAAAATAGATTTAGAGATTGATTAGATAATCCTACGGAGGTACGTGGTGTAATGGTTAGAATCGTAGGAAATGGACTCGTCGACCCAAGTTCAAATCCTGGACGAGGCTGTTTGCATTTCACGTAGCATTAATACCCTTGAGAAAGGCATGAGTCCAAATATTCTCCCTCTATCTATGGGTAAATAGGAAGGCAGACTGAGTTATTTAACCTTGGTTAGGCAAACAGGCTAGGAGAAGAAAAACTCTAAATTCAGACCTGTTAAGCTCCGCTTAAGAAATTGACCTTGTGTCGCATCCTGCTCGTACGAAGGGGTATATATATATATATATATATATATATATATATATATATATATATAACCCTAATCACATTGAAAAGATTTTTTTTTCATTTTCTTGTTTGATTTTTTTTCTATTCGATTTTTTAATCCTCGCCTGAAATGGTCAGTTTTTTTTATTATATACATTTATTTATTTATTTCTCGTGCAAATCACGTAAAGAAGAAAAATCATTTTTTTTTTTTTGGGGGGGGGAGGCAAAACTAAGCGGAAGATAAAGCATAGAAAGAACCGTTGCCGCCAAAAATACAGGATTATTAATATCGATAAGATATAATCGATTTTTTCCTGAGAATAAAAGAGCGAAAAATCAACACGATACAGAAAAAACAAACCCACCCAAATTTCAGGTTTACGGTCACGTGAGCATCGAGAAGCAGAAATACACTCGGGAAATTATTATTATAGATATCTTACATCCCAGTAGATACGAAGCTGTATACTGTTTAGATGAAATAGTTTCAATATACACTAATATATATATATATATATATATATATATATGGAAAAGTAATAATTGAAAGTGAAAGTGAAACACACACGCACACATACACACACGCATATATATATATATATATATATATATATATATATATATATATATATATATATTATACTGCCTTTGGTACACCATTCCAGCAAAAGCTGTAATAGTGACCATCTCACACTACAGGTATATATATATATGGGAGAATTTACTTGACGGCGAACGCCTACGTTTAAAGCAAGGGTCCCCTATTAAACAGATATGTGCACTCTGGTGACCTTGACATAAATACCTATGTATATATTCAATTAAATTCTCATTTGCTTGTAGGTGCTGATGACGACCGAGTTGCTAAGAACTCTGACGATATATCGGTCGGGTTTTGATCCCGGCTGAATGTAGGTAACCTGCGAAGTATCTCACAAAGGACTGATACGTCGAAACATGGTGTCTATGGATGAATATATATATATATATATATATATATATATATATATATATATATATATGGTGTCTGTGGATGAATATATATATATATATATATATATATATATATATATAATATATATAGAGAGAGAGAGAGAGAGAGAGAGAGAGATAAAATGCTATGAAAACATCACAATGTGCTGTTAAAGTGAAAAGATTTTATATCATATTCATAGCTAATATTGAACAATATTTCGATTTATAAAAATCCTCTTCAGAGCTTGTTTTTTTCATATATACGATCGAAGAAGTGAAACTCGAAGTCGTGAGTTATTTCTGTGATTTATTTCTATAATTGTTAATATACTGTATATATAAACACATAAAGTTAGCCAAGTTACCGAACCTTCGTTACAAACCAGGAACAAAGATTAAACTAGAAATCGGAGGAAGGAGCGATACTATCAAGCCTACAATACCCTTATAATTAATTGAAATATCTAGAACTGACCGAGATACATGAGTGGACAAGCTGACACTCAGACTCTAGAAGAAAACTAATAATTCGCAAGGCGAATATAAAGTAATGTGTTTGCACACAGTTACATAGTTTCAAGTCCTCCTATGCTAAATACAACAGATCCATTTGATCCATATATAGAATCCTGAGTCCACCTGGAAGTAATGGCAACAAATGGGTGACTCCACACACATACATATACTCAAAACCTCTAGAAGAGTTTAGTGTCATATCCAGAGCCCCGATTTTTAACGACATCACACCCTTCTGCAGAATATGCAGTTGATATATTCTTGTCCCCTTATGCAATCTTGTGTCAGACTTGGTGATTTACTCCGTCACAGAAGATTGGCAAACAATCTGGGCTCGTATGACATTGCAATATAATGAGAAAGAGAAAAAACAAAATTGTAGATAAGAGGAGAAAGTGACAATAATTTTTGGAATGACGTATGAAAGGATATCTCGATTTCTGATTGGTTATCACAAGGCGAGGAAGAAAGTGAGAGAAAGAAAGAGTGATGTGTTGCCATTTTAGGTACAGTGACTGAAGATGACAGAAGCAAGCTGAGTGTCTGTTCTCTAAGGCATTTTTTACTTGAAGATAAAAATGAAATATGAGCTCTGCAAGAAAAAAACGTATTGTGGTCATTATTAAAATTTATTAAACAGCATAAGAACAAAATATCTTAAGAATGACCCAAATCAAAAATCAGCGAAAATGCCATCCAGCCCAACAACAGACCCAACATCAGACACACAGAGATCCAACCTGATCCAGCCAAGAGAATAATTTAACAGAAAAAAAAGATATGAATAGAATTAGTAATTTAACAACCAACTGCATGAAATCGACTCGGCTATGCAACAACATTACAACGTCGATTATACAGAATTGGCTCATTGTTGCATTCGTTTACGAAAATAGTTTTAAGTTTCATAAATATCTACATAAACGCATGTTTCCTGTTGGTGAAGCGAGACTAAATTATTTCCATTCATTGGGAATGTCTCATCAATATGTTTATTCGATTATTGACCCGATATGCATATTAGATCAAATTAATTGATTTTGCTTTTATTTAGGTTTTTGTTGAATTAAAAACGACAGAAATGAAATTGAAATAATCAGTCGAGTAGAAAGCAATAAAAATGCTGGAAAAGAATTCATAACATAAAACTACTTAAGCGACAAATATAAAAGTTTGTACTTAGATTCAAAATGATTTATACACATCTTATTTTAATGGAGATTGTGTGTTTGTCTGTCTTCAACTAAATGTTTAGGTCAAAATATTTAGTAAAAACATTAGTTTAATTTATTGAAGGAAAAATTTTATTTTGAAAGCGGATTTAAGAATCTAATTACAACAGAGAAAATCTTTCTATAACCCATTTGCACAAACAGAATGCGACACAAGGTCAAATTCCACGCGGACTTTAGCTGGTGGGAATACAGTTTTCCTTCTCCTAGATAGGTTGCCACACCCAGGTTAATGCTCCCATTCATAGCTGGATGGAGAATAGTAGAATTCATATATCTTCCAAGTGAAATACTCTGCAAAATACAACAGCTCCAGGATTTGAAATCGGACAGCGGTCTCCATTTCCTATGACGATAAACATTACACGACTGGCGCTTCCAGAATAAAGTGTGTCATTTGTCAGTTTGAAAAAGAAGAGGTTTAGATTATCAACTTGTCACTGTTATATGTTATTCCTCCCCCATCAATCATTATCAAGCTTTTATTTCAATACAAGTGAAAGCCAACTCCAAAAATTCTAAAAAACGCTTTCCAAACACATACGTTATTAATTAATATTGTTTTTA
The DNA here is from genome assembly GCA_023376005.1 of Doryteuthis pealeii. Taxonomy (NCBI): domain Eukaryota; kingdom Metazoa; phylum Mollusca; class Cephalopoda; order Myopsida; family Loliginidae; genus Doryteuthis; species Doryteuthis pealeii. The sequence goes on along the minus strand of CM042139.1, from coordinate 801,113 downwards.
TTGGCTTATATTGCAATATTTCAATCCGTTTTGGATCATCATCAGATCCTGCCTATTAGCAAACGAAGAAAAAAGTTTTTTTGAAAAATATGTCCAGTATTAAGGGAAATAACTCATAACGGACTTTAAGAAAAAAGATATTTCACATTTTTAAGAATTCTTAAAAAAACACGCGAATTTTAACCAAAACCGACAACACAAAAGTCTAAAACATTCACAACGACAAAACAAAATTAGAAATTTTAAAAATCGCAATATGAGGTAAAAAAAAATCATACATTAGTAAAAAGGTAGATATTCTAGACAAAACATGACATTAGGTTTATAACTACCCAAAATTCAAACTGAATTGTCCAACTGGATGCATAGCACAGCGGATAAAGGCGCTGGGTTAACACAGTTCTAAGTGACAGTAATCAATGGGTTGCAGGTTCGAGGGCGACAGTAACATAGCATAATAATTAACACAGCTTTACACCTGTACCCCAGCTATGGTAAGAGGAATGAGAACAGGATACTACCGTGTATTGAATTGGTTTCAAAGTTCTGTGAGGGCTCCTGATTACGATAAAAAGGTTCCCGATTACGACAAGAAGATTCACGAGTTCGAGAAGGCTCCCGAGTCCGACAAGAAATTCCTGAAGAAGGACGGAGGGCCAATCGGACGAAACGTTGTGCAGTTAGCAATGAAAATGAGGACAATATTCAGAATAATCCAAATAATACGAATTATCAAGCCTCATCTAAAAAAATTCATAGAAACATTTTAAAATCTTACAAAACCCTATTGACCAACTCAAAAAACATATAAATAAAATCATTACAACTAATAATGGTGGAAATGGATCCCTTATCTTACCATTAGCGATAAGAAATCCGATCATATAGACGGCAAAATTAAAACTCACAAACCAGGAAATTAATCCAAACCAATAATCTCACAAATCCTCACCACTTAGCAAAAAAATAATTAATAACATAATTCAGCCAGATATCCGTAGCAATTACTGCATTAAATCAACTCACGACTTCATAGAAATGTTAAAATCCCCACCTCCAATAAATCCATAACCGTATCTCTCGCGGCGTTGAAAGTTTAATGTCCCTCTACACGAAACAGTCAAAATAAAATAAAAAGATGTCAAGAATCTCTCCTCCCTACCCCCTCTTACAATAAAATCAAAAACGCTCGAGAAACTTCTAGCTACCGAATTATATATATATATATATATATATATATATATATATATATATATATATATATGTATATAAGGAAATAACGGATTGGGAAACAATCCGACAAAATGTGATTAAAATTTGAGGAATAAAAGTGGATAAAACACAACAATTTATTCCGGTTAATCTTTCGCCTCGGTGTATTAATGAAGCTTCGTTATAAGTTTTATAAATATCCTGATGATGCTGCGTTAATACACGTAGGTGAAATATCAATTGAATGAAATTGTTTGTGTTTTATCCACTTTTATTCCTAACAGTTTAATCATATATAATATATATATATATATATGTGTGTGTGTGTGTGTGTGTGTGTGTATGAATACAGATACATACATATACATATATATAGATGTGTGTATGTTTCCCACATGAAAGAAAGAGAGAGAGAGGGGGGAAAGAAAGAAAGAGAGAGAGGATAATAAATGTCATCCTAACATCTACAATCACTCTGGTTTACTGACAAAAAGTGATATATTTACACTCTACAGACACCCAGAACTGAAACTTCACCCCCCCCCTGTATGTCATTACCTCGACATATATAATAAAAGTA
>CM042139.1:749321-794321 GCA_023376005.1 Doryteuthis pealeii | reverse complement strand
CACCCCTCACCCCCTCTCTCTATCTCCCCCTCTCTCTCTCTTTCCTCTCTCTCTCTCTCTCTTCTCTCTCTCTGACACACACATCTTTTTCTTCTTTCTTTTTTTCATCTTTTCATTATGTTCGATTAAAATAGATTAGTGTTGTTCCTCCGCGCGCTCACCCCCTCTCTCTCTCTCCCCCTCCTCCCTCCCTCCTCCTCTCTCTCCTCTCTCTCTCTCTCTCTCTCTCTCTCTCTGACACACACACACTCTTTTTCTTCCTTTCTTTCTTTCTTTCCATCTTTTCATTATGTTCGATTAAAATAGATTAGTGTTGTTCCCTCCGCGCGCTCACCCCCTCTCTCTCTCAAAAGAAATAAAATGTCGACGGATAAGCAGCATCTTTGCATTTAATCTTCGACGATTTAGAAAAGTCCCACTTTTAACGAAAGGGTGTGGCTTGATGTTGGTGGTCGTACAATTTAGGAATACGAGTATTAATATATAGTTGAAAATGCTAAGATAGATAAATAGATATATTGACAAACAAACAGGCATATAAATAGATAAATAAATAGGTACATATAAACAAAATGAGATAGATAGATAGATAGATAGATATAAACAGAATGAGATAGTTATATACAGATAGATATAAACAGAATGAGATATGTATATGTAGATAGATAGATATGAACAGAGGGAGACAATCAGATAGATAGATAGATAGATAGATAAATGCGACCCTAATGGCAAGCCAAAAACCTGTGTACATGTGTAGCCCTTCGGCAAGAGACTTTCAATCAATTATCTAAATCAACGTGTCCATCTCTCTAAAACAAATAAATGGGCGTCTCTGATGTCAGCAGCTAAAAAAGTGAAACAAAAAACAAAAAACAAAAAAGAAATTGTAAAACATACAACATATAAAAAGATGTCTGTCCATATCGAAAGTATATGTTCCAAATGCGCATGCGTGAGATTATGTCTTTTCATAAAATAACATCCGGTTAGATTTTTTTATACGAGTATGTCTTTCTTTGCTTCTGAGAGTTTTGCTTGAAAAACTGCGGAGGCAGAAGTAATGAGACATTTTTACAAAATCATCAAATGCCTTGTTTTGAAAAATGTATATATATATATATATATATAATATGGATAGGTGCATGAATAGGCTGTGTGTGTGTGAGAGAGAGAGAGAGAGAGAGAGAGAGAGAGAAGAGAGAGAGAGGGACGGACAGAAATAGATGTCAATCGGCTGAGATGGATAGATAGATAGATAGAGAGAGAGAGAGAGAGAAGGCGGAGGAGAGATGAACAGAGATAGATAAACATGGACAGGCAGAGATAGATAGCGGGAGGGGGGAAGAGAGATCTGAATAGAGATAGATAGATACGAAAAGGCTGAGATAGATAGAGAGATGTGATCAGAGATAGATAGGAATGTGGAGATATATAGATAAATAGATAGATAGATAGATAGATAGAAAGATAAATATGAACATAGATAGATATGAACAGACTGATATAGATAGATAGACAGATATATAAATAGATAGATAGATAGATAGATAGATAGATGTAAATAGGTTGAGATAGATAAATAGATACAGGTGAACATAGAGGAGATTGATTGATAGATAGATAGATTGATGGGAACAGAGATAGATATGAATAGGCTGATATATATATATATATATATATATATATATATATATATAGAGAGAGAGAGAGAGAGAGAGCAAGACAGACAGACAGACAGACTGAGATAGATAAATAGATGTGAAAAGAGATGTGAACAAGTCGATATACATAGATAGATAGATAGATAGATAGACAGATTGATCGATAGTTGTATTTCAAAATAACATACATAAAACTTGTGTTGTTTTCTGCATTGCCGACTGCTTCTTTGCAGATTTTTTGCATGCATGTGCGTTTTTGTATGTGAGTGTCTGTCAGTGTATGCATGTATGTGGTTGTGTATGTGTGTGTGTGTATGTGTGTGAGTGGGTGGGTGGGTACATGCGTGTGTATGCGTATATGTGCAGCGTGGAATTATTTTTCTTAAACAGACGTGGTTAGAAATCTCTCTCTCTCTCTCTCTCTCTCTCTCTCTGTCTCTTTCTCTCTCTCTCTCTCTCTCTCTCTCTCTCTCTCTCTCTTTTCTCTCTCTCTCTCTCTTTGTCTCTGTCTCTTTCTCTTTCTCTCTCTGTCTCTGTTTCTTTCTCTTTCTCTCTGTCTCTGTCTCTGTCTCTTCTTTCTTCTCTCTCCCTTTCTCTCTCTCTCTCCTCTCTCTCTCTCTCTCTTTCTCTCTCTCTCTGTCTCTCTCTCTTTCTCTCTGTCTCTCTCTCTTTCTCCTCTGTCTCTCTTCTCCGTCTCTCTTTCTCTCTCTCTTTCTCTGTCTGTCTCTGTCTGTCTCTGTCTCTGTTCTGTCTCTCTCTCTGTCTCTCGCTCTCTCTTAATAGCAAAAAGGATAAAGACCTACTTACATATAAGAGATAAACATTTCTCGCTAGGTGCTTATGTTCTGGTGTTCGCGTGTTGTCAGTGAAACGCAGAACAAAATGAAACTGTGAGGTGTGCGCGAGCGAGACGCGATGACATCCTCATTAAGTCCTAATGCGTGGGTGTCAGAAAAGAAAGATTTCATTCACAGAATCTTCCACACAAGAATCAATTCAAAATACATCACCTTCATTTTGTGCACATAACAAAAAAAAAAGAAACTTACATGTGGGTGTACATTTCTCCTCCAGTAAAGATATTCATCATTTACATATATATATATATTTACCAACCCCTCGACACGAGCAGGATATGACACAGGGTCAATTTATTAAGCGGAGTTTAACAGGTTTGAACTCACAGTTTTCCTTCTCCTAGACTAGTTACCTAGCCATGAGCGAAGTCTACCCTGCTATCTGTCCATAGCTGGAGGGGAATTGGATTCATACCTTTCCCAAGGGTATTAGCGCCGTGTGAAATGCAATATATATATATATTATATATGTGTGTGTGTGTTGTAGATAATATGGGGATTATATTTCTAAGCAGATGGTGCTCAATATCATTGACAGAGCGTTTATATTTCAGTTAAGGTTACGTGGACATGGTGTCAACTCCTGGTTACTGACAGTTTCTCGCCTATGCGATCTTCACACCGAAACAAAAATTGCATATCACTGCTTGTAACCAGGTGTTAATACCATATCCACGCTACCTTAACTCATATATATATATATTATATAATATATATATATATATATATAATATATAGATAGATAGATAGATAGATAGATAGATATGGCATCGTAGCCAGATTATCAGTTAAATGGAGATTCGATCTCACTGAAATTTAAAGCGACAGTTCTTTGAAGCCGTAGTTGTATCAGTGCTATTGTATAGCTACACTACTTGAACCCTAACGAAGGGCCTAGGGAATAAGCTAGATGGGAGCTAAACAAGAATCCTGCTTGTGATATTAAAACTACATTTACCGGAGGAGCGCGGATACTGGATGCTGCGCAGAGAACCTACCGAAACCAATGAATGATGGTGACGTTGGCAAAAGATGGATATCCATGCTATTAGGGTGACATGTACTTTCGGCATCATCAGGGGTGATGTAGTGCCGAAAGTACTCGGGAACTGAACTTTGGTGGACTTATCCACCAATTCCACCCAAAAATTAGAAAAGATAAAAAATAAAATTGTTAAACAGGAGATGTGCCTTTTGTTTAATTCTACATGTATAAATGAAAGAATGCTGCCCAAATACACGTATACATATATATATACATATATATATATATATATATGTGTGTGTGTGTGTGTGTGTGTTGTGTGTGTGTGTTTATTCGTGTTTGTGTATGAAGTGAGAGTGACGTAATGGTATTTTCGTTGTACATAGACTGAACGAAAAGAGTTCAAATCCCAGATTAATCTGTTTACATTTCACTTCTTCCTAAGTCTCTTAAGAAAAGACATGACCCCTTCTCTTCCGGTCTATCAGTAATTAGTAAGGCAGATTCGGCTCTTTAGAATTGGTTAGACAACCTGTCTAGGAGATATCAAAAGAAAAAACGATACCTATTTGCCCTCGGACTATTTATTGTACTTCATAAAAACTGTAACTTACTAAAAAAACAATACCCCAATTGTCGAGGCTTAGAATACAGTGACTGTATCCCCTAAAGTGGTGTAAGTCCCCTCCCAAAAAGGAGAAGTCCGAGGTAGGACACTAAATTGCATCTGATATTCATGCTTAAGTGCTGGAGATCTAAAAAGTGTAGAACATCCCTACATTATTATTACTCCCAGATTCACTCTGACCCGGAGTGGTAGTAATAGGTTACTATCTCTAGGCCGAATAGATCTATTTAAAGATTATTCGTATTCAAAATAACCGTGATAACGTACACTAAAAATGTGAATATAAACGTACAATGAACGTGATTTCTTAATATCTAGGCATAAAATAACCTTAGACGAGTTGAAATGCCATTAAAATCAATCAATCAATGATACTTCCACCTCGAAATTTTATTGTAGGGAAAGTGTCATTTGAATAGAGAAACTCAACATGATGTTTCTAAACATTTTTTCTCAAAAGTTTTGTCTCATCTAATCATTGTATATTCTCTCCGAATGAGTGAGGGTTGTCTACATGTCGATTTACAAATGTTAAATGATGTTGCGAATGACAAACCCTTTTGAAAAGAAGTCTTTAGAGGTTGTCATTTTCATAGACTTGCTCTCTGCACAACTCACCTAATAATATTCTTTGCTGCTTTCACGTCAGTCGCTTTAAAATTTCTCCTGGGATTATTTTATTTTGCACAGTTCTTATGAAGGTTTATGTTCTAATCTGACCGACAATTTATCCTTCAACATTGTATGTCTTGTCTCAATTCTATTATAGAAGGATTGTAAATACTTTAGAAATGGCACAATATCAATGCCTGACTTGGAGACTCCAATAGATTTTATTGTAATTTCCCTAAGTATGATGTTCGCCATTATCAGCGAAAGACAACTGCGCTGGCTTCGTCATGTCAGGAGGAAAGACAAAGGCCGCATCCCAAAGACCTACTGTATGACGAATTAGTTGAAGGCTCCCAACCGTAGGGAGACCTCGTCTGCGCTTTAAAGATGTCTGCAAGATGGACATGAATACATGCCACATCAATACCAACACATGAGAGTTGGTGCAGAAAACCGAGCAGTCCGGCGCCTCCTTGTCAGACAAGGGACGAAAAAGAGTGAAAAAGAGAGGAAAGAAGCCGCTACAAAAAAGAGAGCCAGAAGGAAGGAGAGACAACAGCAACTTCAGCAAGCATCACTGTTTGTTTGCAGTCACTGCTCCAGAGTTTGCTATTCAAAAATTGGCCTTTTAAGTCACTCGTGCAGATGCAATTTCAAAAAATTGGACACTACGCCATCATCTTTAATAGACAATGCCAACAAACAATATAAGTATATTCAAATGTCTTCAGTTCCAGCAGCCAAAATAATTCTACATTCAATGATGTCAATAGGTAGAGTGCGATTGAAAACACATCTCTGTAAATGGTTGGAAATAAATAGATATTAATAAATTGATATATTAATATTTATATAACTGTATGAGTATGTGAAATGCAAACAGCCACGTCTTTTCGAGTCAACGAGTCCATTTCCTACAACTCTAACCATTACACCATCACGTGACTAGATAGATAATGATATGGATAAACATATAGTGCTGACTTCTGATTTAGGTCGGAAAATTAACACGGAAGGTTTTTTGGTGGTACTCAATGATAGTTTAACTACAGTCTATGAATTAACATTTTGCAAATTGGGTTACAGTTTTAGGAGATTAAGGTTGTTTTTAATTACGTATTGCTTAAAAAAATAAACAACAAAAAACCCAAATTACTATACATTTAATTAACCATTGAAATTAATTATTGAATCTATTATTGAGACAGTTGTTTGTGTTAGTATTGCAATGTATAATTTCAATTAAACTTAGTTTAAAAAAATATTTTTCAACATTAAATGTATAGTAATTTGGGGTTTTTGTTGTTTATTTTTTTAAGCAATACGTAATCAAAAACAACCTTAATCCCCTAAAACCGTAACCCAATTCGCAAAATGTTAATTCATAGACTGTAGTTAAACTGTCATTGGGTACCACCAAAAAACCTTCCGTTTTAATTTTTCCGACCTAAAGCAGAAGTCAGCCACAAATAGATACACGCATGCATATATGTGTGCGTGTGCGTCCGTGCGTCCATGTGTGTGTCCTTGCATCCGTGTGTGCGTGTATGATTGACTTTCCTGACACTTGTCACTAACAATACGGACAAAACATTCTACAGCCTTCTCCGAAGCTGATTTGTTACATAATTTATGAGCAGCTTATAAATCATGAACGTACCCGTAGTTATAATATTGTGAGCTGGGTCCGTTAGAAAATAACGGGGTCCTATGGAAAATTACCCAACAGTTATGGACGGGTAATAACCTTTTGATTTTGAAAGCTCGCGATTGGACGCGTGAGAATAAGTTTTAGTTTAGTTAGATTCGGCAGAAATTTCAGAGCGAACGGACGTGTATGTCGTCGCTCTGAGTCGGGCTCCCCCCGCGGCGGAATCAAATGGGCAGTGTTGCAAAATAAAGCGTTATTATTAAGAAATACCAGGTCTTATTGTGAATTGATTACTAAAACAAGCAATGTCCAGCCCAGCACGAGAAGAATCAACCGAAAGAAGATCAACCCTTAAGAGAAAGCCCAAACAGAAAACATGGCAGCCGAGGTAGAACAAACTAACAGAGAGTAAAATTAAGATCATCATCATCTCCCACTTATACTCTGTCTGTCTGTCTGTCTATGTTAAGTTGTCAAATGCCATCCTTGGCCAGTTGAAAAGGGCTTAAAGTAAGTAAGTCCTGAGTTATGGAATCCTTTGGTAGCGAATAAGTCCTATCCTGCATATTGTTAAAGGTCCAGTGATTTAATCCTATGTCCGTTGTCCACGAAAGTCAAAGTAGTTATGGCCAGTATTGTTGGTTTAAGTATTATATCAGCAGCAGAGTACTGCCAGTGATTGGCCAAGAGAGATCACATGGTTCTTGCCGAGTATGAGTGAGCTTTCAACACACACCTCATATACAAATTAGTCAACAGTCTCTCTCTCTCTCTCTCTCTCTCTCTCTCTCTCTCTCTCTCTCTCTCTCTCTCTCTCTCTCTCTCTATTATATCCCCAAAGTATGATAGGGGTATATATCAGTATACAACAGATTGATCCGGGATTTCCGAAGCTCTGTAAAATCTCGTGCACAATTTTTCAAGTTTTTCAAGTGGTTTCTTCAACACTTACTCATTGCAAAGATTCAGATATGAACTAAAAAGTAAAGAAGTCAAAAAAAAAAAAAAAGAAATCTTTCTCAATTGTTCTTTCTCCACCCAATTAGCTGATAACAATCCGAAAAGTAAAAGATCGAAGAGTCCATACAATTAGAGAGGAAGACGCCTTTTCAGTTTGATTTTATCGGGCAATACAAGTGAAATTGATCGATTGCAAAGTATCGAACGTTTCATTATGTTTGAAGGAATTAAGAAAATTTACAAAGTGAAACGATTGTTTCTACCATATATATATATATATATATATATATATATATATATATATATATATATATATATGTGTGTGTGTGTGTGTGTGTGTGTTATAGTGTACAATACATTTAAACTGCACTTGTTAACATTGGTTTCAAAGCATCTTGTTACCCACTTTTCTTCAAGACAACGCGCCTGTTAAGAAATGCAGTGAATGTCAGTTCATTTATATATATATATATATATATATATATATATATATATATATATATATATATGTGTGTGTGTGTGTGTGTGTGTGTGTGTGTGTGTATTTTTTGTTTGAGAGCCGAATCCTCGTATTTCTCCACGTTATGGAGAAAATAGTGTGTATATGTTCACGTACGCGTAAACTATATATATATATATATATATATATATATATATATATATTTGTTATAGTGTATAATACATTTATGGTGCCATTGTTACCATTGGTTTACAGGCAGCATGTTAGCAACCCTTCTTCAAGAAACCACCCTTCTTCAAGGTATATATATATATATATATATATATATATATATATATATATATATATATATATTACGGGCCAGTCAACACTTGTTTGTCCATGTGTAGATGCCCATAGAGTAACGTCAGTAATGATCACGTTCTTACTTCTCCAGCATGTCTTCTTTGTCTTACCCAGTTGGTTTGTGGGATTGGAGGCGAGTGGCTGTTTAGCTGCCCTTTTGTGGGTGCTGCTTCCAGGATTTGTCCCAACCAGTACGAAGCATTCTTGTATAGTTCCCATCTACAAGGACTAGCTACGTGCAGTGAAAGAAACATTGAACTCACACAACCCGTGTCCCCATATGCATTTATTTATAATTTCCAATAGTAAGTTTGTGAAGTAGGTTGGTTTGCTAAACACGAAGCGGTTACTAAACGTTGTATGTTTTATGATGAGCTGGTCAAATTAGCAACTGAAATTATCCTGTACCCAAACTGTGCCCATTCTAATATATATATATATATATATATATATATATATATAATATATATATATTGCTGCACGAGACAACGTGACAGAGAAGAGTAATCAGCAATTGTAATTTCCCGCAAAGCTAATTATTTTGCTAATTAGCATTCGCTAATTAATTGGGCAGATTGTTCAAAGTTGCTGAAACAATTTTTGCCTATAATTTGGCTGTGGATTGGAGCAAATGATATTCACTAAGGTTAATCTAGACTGGCACAAGGTCAGAGAGAAAATGCGGCACCCAAAATGACAATTGAAACAGATCATGCAATGGCCGGTTAGACTTGCCCGTTAACCATTACACCAAATGTGGAACTGAGAATCAGAACAAAATCTTTCCTAAGCATCTCCAATTAATGGAGACCAAACTATTTTCGGTTTTCCTAATTTAACATTTTCTTCCAAGAAAATTGTCGTTGCGGAAATAATTTGGTGTCAGTGTTCTCTTGAACTATATTTCTAAAAAGCACATGCAAATTATTTTGGTGCAAATTACTAAAACACGAACACGCACGCAGGCATACACACGCACATAATAATAATACAAAGCGAAAATTGATAAGACCCAACAAAATAGTAAATGTAGACTTTGTGGTAATAGAGATGAGACTGTAACCATGCACTCAGCGAATATAACAAACTAGCACAACAAGAATACAAAACTAGACATGACTGGTTTGGGAAGGTGATCCACTGGGAATTATGCAAAAAAAATTAATTTTGACCATACAACAAAATGGTATATGCATAAACCAGAATCTGTTCTTGAGAACGAAACACATAAAATTCTCTGGGACTTTGAAATAAAAACGGATCATTTTATCCCAGCAAGAAGACCAGACCTAGTGTTGATAAACAAAAAAGAAATAACTTGTCAACTGGCGGATTTTGCAGTTCCAGCAGATCACAGTGTGAAGCTAAAGGAAAATGAAAAAATGGACAAATATCTGGACCTTGCCAGAGAACTGAAAAAGTTATGGAATATGAAAGTCAAAGTGATACTAATTGTAGTTGGTGCACTTGGAACAGTCCCAAAAGTATTGGAAAAGGGCTTGGAGGAAGAATTGAGACCATCCAGAACACTGCACTGGTGCAATCTGCCAGAATACTCAGAAGAGTTCTGGAGACCTGAGGAGACTTGCTGTCACTCAGACTCCAGTGAAAGACCATCAGCTAACACTGGTGTGAAATTCAAAAGGAGATAATAATAATAATAATAATAATAATAATAATAATAATAATAATCAGCGGAGTCCTGAAGACCCTTTATCGGTAGATAATCGTTACAGTATAACTCATTTACGCATTTTTTCGTTTTTTTTTTTTTTTTTTTTTTTTTTTTTGCAATAGATATCAAAGAATATTGCGTAGCCAATTCTGTCTGTGTGCTTAAAATAATGATTGTCTAAAAGAGAGAGAAAAGCTGGTTACTAAACTAATATGTTTTAGATGACCATCGGTAGACAAAAGAATTTGCTTTTACTGATCTCTCCTAAATTTAGTTTTGGTGAACACAAGAAATAATGAGGGAAATGAAGGGAGAGAAAATTGAGTTAGACCAATCTTTCCTAAGTGGGTTGGGTCTGCTCGTCTCGTAAATTAGCATTCGAAACGATGGTTATTAGCTGCACACAAACACTACCTTACGGTGTCGATGGAAAAAAAATACGCCTCTGTATAAACGACCAGGTAGGACTAAATGACAGCTATTATCTTTGAAATAACATCTCTTGAAAGAAACTTTGTTTGACATGGAAGAATTGGTTAATGGAGAATTCAAACTGAGATGTTAAAGGATATGATTATGTATGGAGGTAATTAGTGTTCTTCTTATAAAAACGTAAAATTTGGTCGGGGAAAAAGAAGAAAACAAAAAGATGATTTTCACTCATGCGCATTAGAGTTTGAGTTTGAGTTTTGTTTAACGGCATATCAACTTCCATGGGTCATTTAACGTCAGAAAAGGTTTCATAGGATGTTTTTACATTTCAGTCTTTAAATTTTTTTATTGATGTATTTTTTTAAATTTTAATTTTCAACTAAAGGCCAATTTTTAGAAAAAGCTATATCTCAACTGATTTATATTAAGACTTCTGTCTTGAATATTTATTTTTAAAAATAAAGATCCCTTTTTAAAAAATTATTTTCTACTAACAGAAATTCAAAATAATTCAAATAATATTTCTGACAAAATGCCCTATTTCAAAAATAGATTTATTTATGAATGAAGTAATGAACATTTCATTAAAATTGGAAATTACTTGATTTTTGATAGATTAAAGTAAATTATGTTAATGGAAGAAAATTCAATTTTTAATGGTAATTACTATGTCCCTTTTTTTGATCGGTCAGAATTTAATGTAAACATCAATTTAAAATACGATTTCAGGAATTCTTTGTTATGGTCGTATTCGGTTATATTTTGTTATATTTTGTTGAAAAGGTTGTTTGTTTTTTATTTAGAAAATGCAGAATGTCTTCTGGTTTTGTATTTTAAAAAATACTTTTTTAAAAAGTTTTTTGTCTCATAATATTTGGTGCGGGTTTGTCTGAGACTGTTGTAGTTTAAGAGTTTGTGTTTGATAGTGAGCTGTACTTTGCATGTTGGGCATACTGGAGCGTCCCCCCTTTTAAAAAGGTGAGAATGGGTGATTTGGGTTTGCCCAATATGCAGTCTGGAGAGTATCACTTATTTTCTGTTTTTGTTTCCTTCTTTCTGTGGGCTTTTCTGTATTAGAGTTGGGGATTAGATGAAATCGCGAGGTTTTTCAAACCCAAGAAAAGAATCAAATGTGTGTTTGTTCGTGGCTAAAACTATTTCATATTTCTTCCTTTAAAAGTTGGTTGGTTGGTTGGGTTTTACGTCAACCCTTGTTGGGTTACATGTCAACCCTTGTTGGATTATTTTATGCCGAAGACGTCTATTCTTTCTTGATGGATATTCAGGTTTTTTTTTTCATTCAATTTTTAAAATATTTATTAATCAAGTTTTTCTATTTAAGCCGTAAACAAGACGCTAACATTTACCACCACTCCGGGTTACAGTAGACCAGGGAATAATGGCAATGAAGTAGTTCGCGACATTCCCCAGAGCTCAAGAACTGGAACTTAACAATCAGATAGAGATTAACGTTACCTAAGATATTAAAACCCTTATATTGCTTATATACTAAACGAATGTCGTCTATTACATTTATTCCATTAATAACAAAAGGGTGGGGTTAGTATCAAGTTAGTATTAGTATTCAAAACTGAATCATTACTAATTATTATTCATTAATTAAAACAATTGTGATATTATCTATTACTAATGGAGATTCGCTTCCGGCTTTTGTCTGTAACAAAAACTCCGTCACTGCTTATGTCACATTACCCAAAATCGTCATAAAAGAATAAATTCACTCAAAATATAAACATGCAATGTTATACAATCCTCATTGGTATTTTAAACAAGTTTTAATAAATAAATACCTGGTATTATCTATCTATATATAGTTTGTTTTATTTTAATATATATTTAAAGTTATCAGAACTAAGTTTCCATTTCATTTTTTAAAATATTTTACTTCTTTAATAAATTTATTTTATTTTTTACTCCTTTAATAAATTCATTTTATTTTTTACTCCTTTAGTAAATTTGATGATTTTACTTTACTTATGATACAAACTCTCTGATGTTAAATTTTCAACTCCCATCCCCTCAGGCAATATTTATTTTACGTCGCCCAGAGGGCATTTTATATTTTGCTAGTTTATTTAATTATGAGATGCGTTAATAATCTATTTTGAATATGAGATTGTAATGGACATAGCCGATCCCCCCTCCCCCGACGCAACGGCAAAGAATTGCCTGGAATCGAACGGCACGAGGTGTAATTTACATAATGGTTAAGCGAACAGAAATAAAAGCAGGCAGATTGTTGAAACTGAGACAGAACGAATCAGACGGTGGAAGGAGTGACGACGCAGAAGATAGTATTTACTGTGCGTTTCTCGAAGGATTTGAACCAGTGAGTTCGAGAATCTGAGAAAGAAACGGTGTTGACTGAGAGTCTGTACCCCGTTAGAAGATTGTCCCGAACTTTTTGTGTGTTGGCTTTTCTTCAGAGATTAAGCAGTAAGTGGAGCCAGATTGTAACACACATTAACCCACGCACCGCGGCCGTTCTAACTCAAAATATGCCTCATCGTCTAAATTGCAAATATCGGACTTGTCTTTTGCAATAGTTTAAACAACATTCAAATGAAATAGCAATTGTCCAGCTGATGGTGTTCACAAGTTGTAAGCAACTAATCGACATTGTTTCAACGCCGTAAGGTATGTTCGTGTAACGAACTTACAATGTCAATTTGAAAAACATGATTGCAAATAAGAAAAACTCATTAACACGAATGGCGAGAAAAAATAACTTAAAGCTTAATTAAAGTGCAATACAAGTGAGAGAGCTAAACAAGAGGGTGACAAATCAGCTAAGCTGCTCAACAAATCAAATTATTCATAAAAATAGACATTCTTAATACGTATGAGAAAACTTATCCAACACTATCGCAATAATCAACTTTCAAACTAGGTACCACAATAACCCCCCCCCCCAAAAAAAACACAAAAAAACAACAAAAACAACTGAGCTAGTCACGACTAGAATAGGCTCAGTCCTAATTAGTGATCATCGTCCACACATTACTACAACAACCAACATTACGGTTTTTTTGTTTTGTGTGACATTGTTTATATTGCGTAAGGTGTGAAAATAAATCATGTTCTTTTTCTTCTTAAACAATAATGAGTAAATATTTTCTAAATTTAGCTGACATTTTGCAAGAGGCACATTTTACGGTTATCGTTAGTCAAAAATAGAATCGGGGTTGAGGGGAACAAGGAATTTCAATTCTAGATGAGTCTGTTTGCATTTCATTACAAACTAGATCCGTCTGTTCTCCTACAGCTATCAGCAAAATTGTTTCTTGGTTAGGCAACAAATTAAGGAGAAGAAAACCTCGGAATTCAAACCAGCTGTATTATGCTTGACAATATATATATATATATATATATATATATATATATATATATATATATATATATATATTTAGTAAATGAAGAAAAACTCTAAACTTGCTTCATTACAATAATTCATTTCAACCGTATTAATACGGCATCTTCAGGTAATCACAAGAACATGACTCTTACTCCAGTAAGAGTCATGTTCTTGTGATTAAATTGAAATAAATTATTGTAATGAAGCAAGTTTAGAGTTTTTCTTCATTTACTAAATATCTTGCTCTGTCCTTTTACTCACTGGTATTAGGTACATTGAGCTCTCCTTATGGTCTACCTGCATCAGCTTGGTTAAACCACACATGGAAAGACCCTAACTACGGAAAAAACTATATATATATATATATATATATATATATATATATATATGAATTGAACATTTTTAGAAAAAACAAATGATGTTATTAGTTTGCTGGCAGATTTGTTTCGACGTTTTAATAAAGCGGTCTTCATCAAGAGCAGCTATGTTTATGAAGGAAAGACAGAATAAATACTGTTGCTCTTGATGAAGACCGCTTTATTAAAACGTCGAAACAAATCTGTCAGCAAACTAATAACATCTTTTGTTTTTTCTAAAGGATTTCTAGTCATACTGTCGGATTCACTTCCATTTACTTCATATATATATATATATATATATATATATATATATATATATATATATACATATACATCCATCAGTGACCGTAACATACATAAACAAACCTATGTATTTAATAGTTTAAAAACACCAACTGTCAGTGGACGAGGGGATAAGATATCAGGCAGGCAAAACAGTCAGTCTGAGTTCGACCCTAGCCAAGGATAGCTGTTGAGTCTAGCCACACTGAAGAAGCGTGAAACGCCGAAACACGTGTCTGTGGATGACTTATTATATATATATATATATATATATATATATATATATATATATATATGGGAGTAAAATGGAGAAGTTAATCCGATATTATGTGAAAAATATAGAAAAAACACGAAGTTTTCCAAAGGATGAATATTCATACTTGATGGTAAATTCAACGCTAAGAAGTTTCGGTTTTTGCAACCTTCTTCATGACACGTGGTGAGAAGTGTGGATATGTTAAGATCCTGCTTGTCGGGTTATGATCTCTGCTGGTCGGATATTCCCGTAGGGGGTGTAGTAGTCGCTGTCATCTAGTATAGCTGTCTTTTATTTTGGGGTAGAGGTTTAAGGGAGTGGGGGAGCTGAGTGGATAGGGTTGTTAAAATTGAAAAGTAATTAGTGAGAATGTGGGCCAATATGCGACCAGCACTTCCCATAACCCTACAGGCAGTATTTTAACATCTTAACACATAACATTACCACATATCCTGAAGAAGGTGTCAAAAACCGAAACGTTATATCGTCGATATTACCATCGAGAATAAATATTCACCCTTTAGAACACGTAGTGTTTTTCTATATTTATTACACTTTTCATGAATTTGCTAACAACTCGTTCATTCGAAGCTACAACATTTTGCAAAATGACTTCTGATTTGCAAAATTTTAACTGGTGTTGCAGCATCGGTTCTGAGCAAAAATCAAATTATCTTTTTGCTAAAATAATGTTCAATATATATGAAATAATAATAGAAAACATTTTTGTCATAGATGCAGTGCCACATCGGGATATTGATCTTGCTATGAAAAAATTGATTTGATGCTTTTATAAATCAATTTTTAGTAGTAGGGATGCTCTAGACCTCATTTACAGACAAAAACAGATTACAAAATGTCGCCAACCAAATTTGGAGAGCTAGAAATCGACATAATTCTGACAATTTATGGAAGCTCAAATTCTGGGGGTTGTCTAACGTTAACATAGTTCACATATGGAAGAAATATCAGACAATATTATTTTTTTCTCGATAATTTGACATGGAATTACCAATTTACAAGTAGATAACGTGGTTTTTAATTGCATTGTTATAATATAGAAAAATGATATCGAGATTTTAAAATAATGGACACAAAATGTCTTAACGAGATTATAAATATCTTATTTCAAATCTGAAATTCAATTGACTTGGCGTTTCAAATTCAACCACGTTTTCTCTCTGCTCAACACTCTCCGTCCAACGTCACTTTCTGACAGAGTCTGGGTGACAGCAAGTCTCCTCAGGTCTCCAGGACTCCTCTGAATATTCTGGCAGATTGCAGCAGTGCAGTGTTCTGAATGGTTTCAACCCTTCTTCTGATTCCCAAACTTTCCAGACCCTTTTCCAATCCCTTTGGGGCCGTTCCAAGTGCACCAACTACAATTGGTATCACTTTCACTTTCATATTCCATATCTTTTTCAGTTCTCTGGCAAGGTCCAGATATTTGTCCATTTTTTTCCTTTTTCCTTTAGCTTCACCCTGTTATGGAACTGCAAAATCCACCAGTTGACAAGTTCTTTCTTTTTTGTTTATCAACACTAGGTCTGGTAGATATTATTATTATTATTATTATTATTATTATTATTATTGTTGTTGTTGTTGGTGGTGGTGTTGTTGTTGTTGTTGTTGTTGTTGTTGTTATATTTTAACTACAATTTCAACTAAAATGTCCAATACTTTATTTGTAATTTTTCAACAAAGTAAATTTGGATGAAAAATCTATTTCTATGAGTGAAACATTTCCTGTAAGTTCTTCAAATTAGTCGTCCGAATACCAATTAAAATAATTGCCTCAATTTAGAAGCGCCATCTATAAACGAACTGAAAAGGTGCAGTGAAATTTATGACCTCAAAAATAACTGGACTAGTTTTCCATTAGTGGGAAAATATTATGAGGAATTAAATTTGATCAAAGTAAGAAACCCCCTCCCCCACGTCCAACCCCTCTCTACCCAAAAGAACCGGTTTTTATTTCAGGAGTGACTGATCCGTCTTTGCCGCTTTCCTGCAATAACGGTAAAAAAAAAATCCCGACCTTTTAATTGGTCGAAAATTGGTAAACATTTTGGGTTGGTTATCGAATAATTATAACAAACTTCTTGGGGTCTGCGAAATAAAAACAACATCTAAATAAAAGGAAGACATTTTTATGCTTTAACTTTCTACCCAAATATACTTTCTTTTCTTTTCTAACAGATTATCTTCATCTAATTTCTGGTCTATTATTTCCATGTTAATCTATTTGACTTTCTATCATAATTATTACTAGCAGGACCTGTGGATATACCTCAGTATATTAATCTAATTATTACAAGGTTTGACATGTTTACATAAGAGCTCAAAATAGTTCAATGTCTAAAAATATGATTTAAATCTTTCTGACTCTTTTTTTCTTCTTTCTTTCCTCCTTTTCATCTTTTTATTATGTCGAATTGAAAGAGATTAGTCTTATCACATCCGCGTGCTCACCCCGCTCTCTATTTTCTCTATTCTCTTTCTTTCTTTCTTTCTTTCTTTCTTTCTTTTTCATGTCCTTTTTCTTATCTTTCTTTCTGGATAATAAAAACGGAATGGTCCATTATTTAGCTGAGGTGACGACATTCATAATAAATAACAATTTGTGGATAAGCAACACCAGATAATCAGAATTTACATTTTTCCCATTTCATCTTGGCCGATTTGGACGGGCTCATTTTTAACTAGAGGGTATTGCAATATGATAACGGTCGTATAATTAAGGAACACGAGTATTAATATATAGATAAGTTTTGCGAATTTTTCACGCCAGCTTTAACTGGGGATTTTCATTAAAGTCTCAATGATGACAAGGCTCATCAGGTCTCCAGGATTCTTCTATTCATTCTATTATTATTATTATTATTATTATTATTATTACTTTTTAAAATTTGTATCTATCCGTTCATTTTTATTTTTTATTTATTTATATATATATTTGTTTACTCCTTGCATTTCGACTGGTGATTTTTTTACTGAAGTGTTAATGACAGCAACGATCAGGTCTCCAGCACTCTCCCCAGTATTTAACTGATCATAACAGTCTGAATAATGATTCTTTCACCGATCTCTAGTTCCCGCAGTTCTTTTTACGGATTATTGGGAATTGTCGCGAGTGCTCGAACACCAATTGATATAACCGTCAGCTTCATGACCCATAGTATTTAAACAAGCAATGTCCATCCCAGCACAAAAAAGAATCAACCCCCAGCAGAAGCCCTGAAGAGAAGTAAGCCCAAAAAGAAAAACATAGCGGCCAGATGAGAAGAAGAAGAAGAAGAAGAAGAAGAAGAAAGAAGAAGAAGAAGAAGAAGAAGAAGAAGAAGAAGAAGTAAGATCATTATCTATCATCTCTACCCTACCTAATCTGTCTCTTTCTACCCGTTTATATACCCGATATATATATATATAAGTGGGGGTGGCTTAAAGTCGGTATCAGCCAGACAGCGAGGGAGTGTATCCCCTTTTTACTAGCGCTAGAACAACGAGATTGTTTTGGGGTCTGAGGTGGAGCGTCACTCCTACCACCAGCTCCTTACTTTACCGCACAGATCCTATATGCTGAGTTGGCGCGGGCTGGTACTGAACCAGGAACCTTGTGGTTTCTAGTCGGAGACTCTACCGACTGAGCTAAACATCCTACCATCTTTCTGATATTATTAAGTTTAGCTAAAGAGTGGTGGGTAATTTGGGTGTAAAGATTGTGTTGCACCAATATTTCAATATTCCTATCTTTTTATTATTCCCTGTGTGTCCCCTCTCAAACCATAGATGGTTATTTTCCAACTGAATACACAACAACATCTTGGTCGTCTCTGCCATCTTTGTTTACTGACTTCCCTTCCTTCAAATATTTCTTTTTCGAATGGCTGACCACAAAAATATATATATATATATATATATAGGCTCACCAAATTAGCCACAAACGTTTCGCACATTTTCCTTTTTGCCTTGACTAAGCAAACTAATCGACCATCCCCAAAAGCCGTCAGTCCTTTTTAGACATTGCTGTGTGTTCGTCCATTGCTCGCATCCAATCTTCCTGCTTGTGTGCATCGCTTCAACACATTATCTATTCCCTCTCATTTCTTCTTATAACAAATGCAGTCAGTTTGCTCAATTTTGATCTGCACAACTTACATGAAAACCTATAGATTCACCCCCCCCCCCACCCTCCATGTTGACGCTTATCACTGTTAGGAATCGAAAATATTATCTTCTGTCGATGTAATTTGTTGCGAAATGGTCAGTTGGGGTCACTCCCAAATAACTACACACTCACCAGTAATAGAGATGCATCATTACTTTCTTTTTTGTCATTATTAATCGGACGTTCAATTTCTTGGAGGATGTCTCGATATTTCCAACCCATCGAAGGAGACTTGCATAACAAAAAAATATCCTTTTTCTGCATAAATTATTTACTGAGTCATTGCATTTGATGGTAAAGCTTATAGGATTAACTCTTATATTTTGACGTGTATGTAAAATAAAATAATTAAGGTTTTCTTAAACAATTATTTCAATAATTCTATATTATGATTTAGGTTTTGAATTGTGTAATCAAAGAGAATAGAAAGAAAAATAGTTTTATCAATATTTTAGAACAATCTAGAATGTAAATAATTCAAATCCAACGGTTTACGAATTATGTAAGTAATACAAATATTCGATATTGGAATTTCTTACATACATCATGAAATAAGCCGATATCAAATTTAATTAAATGCTGACGAAGGCATAACAAAAAAGATTATAAAAAAAGGACCAACAGTTGAATGATTCAGTTGGAGAGAGGAGAATATACAGGGGGAGATTCCGAGATAAACCCTTCTGAGAGACCCGTTGCGACCAGCTTCAAAGAGACAAAACGATACGGAGACTCAAACGTGTGCATCCTTCACAACACACTTCGCCGAAACGTCAAATGTCAAAATCCATCTCTTTTCATTTCTTTCCTTTTCTCTCTCTCTCTCTCTCTCTCTCTCTCTCTCTCTCTCTCTCTCTCTCTCTCTCTCTCTCTCTCTCTCTGGTGTGACAATGAGTAAACAATAATTTCCCCCCTCACATACTTTCGTTAGAAAGCTAGAATTTCACCATTATGCACTTCACGCTACAATCAAGAACGGTCCCGTTTTTGAGAACTCTATCCCAGGGAAATATTTCACTATAACCCTAACCCTACCCCCCCCCCGACAAGTTTCAGTTTTCTATTCTTCGCACTATTTTTAATGCTACTTCAGAGAAGCTGTGTTTAAAGTTTGAAAACGGATAGTTTTGAGAAAATTCACGTTTCAAAAAGATTGTATTAAAATCAGCATTTAACAGGGACTATGCTAACAAAAATAGACGTATTTTGACTTAACAGCGAAATGAGATAAACAATTCATATTTTAGTATAATTTGGATAATTCGGACTATTGACCTCGTCTTTATTGTTTTATGTACATCTGTTCGGTCGATGTGCCCTTCGGCCTTCTTCAGATATTTTTTGTCGGACTTGGGAACCTTCTTGTCGTAATCGGGGGCTATTTGAACACATATCTTAGTGGATAATGACGTTGGGTTAAGACAGTTCTAAGTGACAGTTATTTCTAGGCTACAGGTTCAATCATGGTCAAGGGCAACAGTAACATAGAATAATAAGCTTAAAACCTGTATCCAGCTATGGTTAGTGGAAAGAGAACAGGATACCCATGTGAATAAAAGGTTGGGTTCAAAGTTCTGTGATGGCTCCCGTTTACGACACGAAGATTCCCGAGTTTGAAAAGAAGGCTCCCGAGTCCGATAAGAAATACCTGAAGAAGACCGGAGGGCATATCGGCCGAAACGTTGTACAGATAACAATAAAGATGAGGACAATAGTCCGAATAATCCAAATAATAATAATTATCAAGTCTCATCTAAAAAGTTTAGAGCAATAATTCATATTTTTAATCAAAATTTTACAGAGTTACATTAAAATGCCTATTTTTCACATTTGTCTTTAGAAATACCCAAAACAGAAAAAAAACCCCCCCCCCAAAAAAAAACAGGTTTTTAGTTGGATAATGCGAAAAAGACTACAACCCCCACCCCCCAAAAAGCCTCATTTCACCGTCGTGTCAGTATTAGCTTTTGGTTGTAGTCTCTGTTTAGTAGAACTTCTTCATCTATCACTTTCTGTAGTCGTTCGCCTTCCGGGAATTGACAACTGGGCCTTTGATTTAATCCGCGGGTCAAGACTTTTAATTCCCCTCTTCATTCCAAGGAATATCTTGTATGAGTTTATTTGCCTTCTTAGTTATTTTCACCCATATAATATCGCTTGTTTGGAGTACGCCTTCATTTCGATTACTTCAAGGTCCACTCTGCCACTGAGTGGTAGTACCTGTTAGGGTCCCATCTATAGATCAAATAGATAGGTTTGAACATTATTTGTATTAGATAGGAATACTTGATTTCATATAACCATGTTTAAAAAACAAAATTTTGTAAACAATGAAAACATGTAAATATAAACTTACAATGTATACAATTCCTTAACCTCAAGGGATAAATTAAAGACAGTCGAGTTATTGTTCAAATAAATAGTTATGCTTTAAAATGATTCGTATTTGATTGGACTAAGTGCAAAAAGATTGGTTGACGTTAAAATCAATCAATCGACATAAATTCATAGATCGTAATTGACTGCGTTATAAAATTTGTCAAGGGTTTCATTACTTTTTTGGCCTGTTGATTACTGGACACAACTTCAAATGACATTTTGCAACGTTTGAAAGACGAATATGACAAATATATAGATATAATAATAATAATAATAATAATAATAATAATAATAATAATAATAATATTGATAAGACCCAACAAAATTGTAAATGTAGACTTTGCGGTAATTGAGCCGAGACTGTAAACCATGTACTATGCGAATGTAGCAAACTAGCACAACGGGAGTACAAAACTAAACACGACTGGGTTGAGAAGGTGATCCACAGGGAATTATGCAAAAAATTAAATTTTGACCATACAACAAAATGGTATATGCATAAACAGAATCTGTTCTTGAGAACGAAACGCATTAAAAAAATGTCTAAAATTCTCTGGGACTTTGAAATAAAAACGGATCACCTTATCCCAGCAAGAAGACCAGACCTAGTACTGATTACCAAAAAAAGAAAGAACTTCTCAACTGGTGGATTTTGCAGTTCCAGCAGATCACAGGGTGAAGCTGAAGGAAAATGAAAAAGTGGACAAATACCTGGACCTTGCCAGAGAACTGAAAAAGTTATGGAATATGAAAATTAAAGTGATACCAATTGTAGTTGGTGCACTTGGAACAGTCCCAAAAGGATTGGAAAAGGGTCTGGAAAATCTGGAAATCAGAGAAATAATTGATACCATCCAGAATACTGCACTACTGCAATCTGCCAGAATACTCAGAAGAGTCCTGGAGACCTGAGGAGACTTGCTGTCATTTAGACTCTAGTGAAAGACCATCAGCTAACACTGATGTGAAAACTCAAAATGAGTAAATAAATAATAATAATAATAATAATAATAATAATAATAATAATAATAATAATAATAATTGAAGGTGAAGGTCGTACCAAATGAAATTGGTGCCCTTGGAACGATCCCCAAAGCTCAGGAAAATAATTTGTGTGAACTGGAAATCAGAAGAAGAATCGAGACCATCCAAACTACAGCACTGATGGGATCGACTAGAATACTCAGAAGAGTTCTGGAGACCTGAAGAGACTTGCTGCCACTCAGCCTACGACAGGTGTGAATAATAATAATAATAATAATAATAATAATAATAATAATAATAATAAGTGACATATGGAAAGCACTTGGATGGCTTTAGTTTTGAGAATTCATAAATATGTAATCAAACCAAAACTGGAATCGTTCTTTCATGATGAATACCGAATGTAACTAAGAATGTGCATCACTTAATAGAAAACAATGTCGAAACTAAGAAAACTTTTGCATTAAGTAAATGTCATTGACCTGACTAAGTATGATTCTATCTTGTGTTTATTTTTAATAACCCTAATAGTTCATTTTATATTCATACTTCTATATATATGCACATATAAAAATAAGCACAAAGAAATGTGATGTCTACTGTGCGACAAATTATTATTATTATTATGTGTGTATATAAGTATGCTAGTCGATTTCCTTATTCTTATTTTGTCCATACGAAATGATTGGAGAAATTTCTTCCGGGGATTTGCCCTTTCACCGCCCTCTTCTTTGGCTTGCACAAAATAGAGAGAGAGAGAGAGAGAGGAGAGAGAGAGAGAGAGGGGAGGGAGGGGGAGTGTGTTTAGAGATAAGAAGAGAGAGTGAGCAAAAAAGCAAAGCTGTCATCTACAGCGTTGTTCACTGGATTTCTTTAAAAGTGGTTATCACCTCTGGGGCTCCATATGGACGCCGCGTTTCACACATGTTTGTTGTGTTGCTTGGCAACCGACCTTTGTTGGTTGAGCAGATAAATGCAGAATCTAATGAAAGCGTCAGTACATTTAGAAAGGTGATAAGAGAGAATGACCAGAAGAAGAAGAAGAAGAAGAAGAAGAAGAAGAAGAAGAAGAAGAAGAAGAAGAAGAAGAAGAAGAAGAAGAAGAAGAAGAAGAAGCGGCGGAGGGGCAAACAGAGAGAAGGGGAAATCATCTTTAGTATTTCGTTTGTCTCGCTGAGAGCCTAGAAAAATGTATAAACAGTGTATGTCTACTATATATATATATATATATATATATATATATATATAGCAAACAGTCCGTTATCATACAAACAACCTCTGGTTAAAAATTAGATGCAATACAAAAATATAAATTCAGATTATCTGGTGTCCCTTAATTGCAGATTTCTTATTTGGCCTAGTTTACTTCACCCAATTTTAAAAATGAAACATTCCAAATGCTCTTGTGTCGCTAAAATGCCTAACGTAAAAGTAAAATGAATTGAAAAAGAAGTTACATGTTCATTTTATTTGTAATATTGAAATTATGAATTACGGAATATATTTTGGTAATTTTGATCTTATGTCGTCCCGGCCTCTTACTTTAATTTACGCTATTTTTAGCGTCAGACGAATCTCTGCTCCATCTTAGATATTTTCCGAATCGTGTTTTTGTCACTTTTTGTCGACAAATTAATGTAGATATTTTAAACGCCTTATTTTTTACTCATCTACTTAGATGATTGTGGTACATCAAATAATGATATACAATGTTAATTATGTCGTTAAAGGGTCTCACGGCATGTCAACCCATTGTGTCATTTTATGCTGAAGACGTTTTTGTTTTATTCATTCTTAATGGGTCCTCAATTTATTTTACAAACCCAATTAAAAAAAAAAGTAGAACTCATTTTGTACTATTTGGCTCATAGATAGGACCCTAACAGGTACAACCACTCTGGATTACAGTGGGTCTGGGAGTAATGGTGATGAAGGTATGCTCCACAATTCCAAGACCTCCAGAACTAGAACCTCACCACAAAATAGTGTAACGTCATAACCAGGGCATTAAGACTCTTAGCCATCTCTTTCTAGTGGGGTGTTGCATTTCATGGATTGCTAAGCGACCAGAGTTCCATCCTTAAGCATCATGGGTCGTCACCCAGGGCCAACAGGTAGCCCAATTGGAGAGGTCTTACCCCTCTTCAGAAGTGCAGTTGGTATGCCCCCCCCCCCCAACTGGGCTTTCTCCAAAAACTTTGGTTGACTTAAATTCTGTTTATCATAAATTATCATTCTTATTTCAACGATATTTCTTCAAATTCTATTGTTGCATAATTTATGAGCAGTTATAAATTATCAATGTACCTGCAGTTAGAATTTTGAATTAGAGTCCGTTAACTTATAGATAATTACTCGACAGATATGGAAGGGTAATAACCTTTTGATTTGACCCCTCGAAATCACGCCATTACAGACGCGTGAGATAGTTTAGTTAGATGCGACTCAGATTTCAGAGTGGGTGGATCTAATGGGCAGGGTTGAAAATAAAGCTTGATG
This sequence comes from Doryteuthis pealeii, assembly GCA_023376005.1. Lineage (NCBI taxonomy): Eukaryota > Metazoa > Mollusca > Cephalopoda > Myopsida > Loliginidae > Doryteuthis > Doryteuthis pealeii. The sequence continues at coordinate 769,749 of CM042139.1, read as the reverse complement.
AAGAAACACCAAGTCTTGTTTGATAATTAAATGTTAAGAACAATGACAAGCCCAGCACAAAGAAGAATCAACGAAGATGAAGCAACCCTTAAAAGAAGACCAACAGACCAACCAGATAAGATGGCGGCCGAGGTAAAACAGAATGTAGCAAGTAAAACCTATCATCGCTAATCTGTCTGTCTGTCTGTCTGTCTGTCTCTCTCTCTCTCTCTCTCCTGTTTATATAAGCGATGTTAGAAGAGTATATAACATTGTTCGTCTCTGTTTTTCTTAAGACAATCCGGTATCCTCAAAGAGAAATCTCAATAGACATACAAAGATGTGTTAGAAGTCGTACCATCCAAAAGTAGAAAGTTTAAGAAAACTTCCCATCTAATAAAACTGTGTGTGTTTTGCCTCTTTTATGTAAACACTTTTGTTATACTTTTTCTTCTTCATTTGGGAATCGACAAGTTTTCTTCAAGCGAATTATGACGATCAAACTGAGAAAGAAGATGTTGCGAATTCCACTGGGAATTCATTAATAGCCATTCGTCTACCTGGTTCATCTTTTTCTTACTCGACAGCTTAAAAAGTAATCAACACACAATACCAGATATTCCTTAAAACGATTCCCAAGATATGGAATCCCATAGTGCCATTTTAAATCGGAACTCTTTTTCTAGGAATGGATACCATTTACGTTATTTCAGGTTGTTCATCCTCACTGGGGGATCATATTGTGATATTGCTCCCATCCTAACTACCGCAATTAATCGTGCATAACACGAATTCGTGTATAATACGCACCACTTAGTTTCGGCTATAAACTTCTCAAAAACTATCTCTCAATCTGACCCGACTCTTTTCAGATTACGCAAACGGTGGGAGGAAAAATGTTCTTTAGTTTAGAATTAGTCAGCCACAATCCTTCATGATGTAAGGATGGAATTGGCACAGTTGAGAAGATTCAAAGATTTAAAGTCTGAATAAAATAGGATCACCAAAAATTAAATTCCTGGAGTTGAGAACAATGACAACCTTCGCATAATATGAGAACCTCACCAGACCAGTGAACAAAAGACCAGAAGAAGTGGGAAGAAGCCAGAAACAGGGTTACATAATTCATAGGCAGTTTATCAATTGTGTACGTGCAGTAGTCAGATGAGTAGTGTAGAAATAGATTCGAATTCATTTGTTGTTGAGACTGATGTGTTGATTAATGTTCAGTAACCTCGATCTGACCCGACTCCTTTCCGGTTACGCAAACGATGGGAAAGTTTTTTTTTTTTTAGTTTAGAGGCAGTCAGCCGCAAACCCTTATTATGTAAGGATGGACTTGGTGTTGGCTCCCGGGTGTAGTTGAAAAAATCCAAAGATCTAAGGTTTGAATAAAATGTGATCACGAAAAAACTATTCGCCTTGAGTTTGTCTCTAGGAACTATGACGACTTTTGCGTATCTTAATTAAAAAAGAACCTTACCAGACCAGTGAACGAAGGACTAGCTTTTAGAAGGACCGATAGAAGAAATACAGAAAGTAGAATACCGGCCAAGATACACACAAGAAACAGAAGAAACTACCAGCCATGAAGTCAGCAACTTGAAATTATCTAGAAGATTGTATATGGGAGATATAACCACAGATATCTCCCATGACTAATATCTCTCATCCCATAATAGAAGAAGTAAAAGATTGAATATGAGGGCACAACCACGAAACCCTCTCCATAAGAAGAATAAGGTCAAAACAGATTCTATACTCAGCAGAGAATGGGAATATAACAACCACTTCGCATGAGTAGAATATGACACATTGTCTATTTCTTAAGCAGAGTTTAACAATTTGAATGTAGAGTTTTCCTTCTCCTAGACTATTTACCTCGCAAGATTAAATAGCCCAGTCTATCCTACTATTTACCCATAGGCGGATGAAGAGTAGTTAGATGCATAACTTTCCCAAGGATACTAGCGCTATGTGAAATGCAAACACCCTCATCAAGGACTTGAACTCGGGTTGACGAGTCCATTTCCTACGGCTCTAACCATTACCCCACATTCCTCCCTTTGTCAAAACATAGCAGTCTTCCATTTATCAGAACACAACAGTTGTCTTTTATAACACAATGTTCCCAAACAAACTAAACACCATCAATTTAAGTTTTTCCCACGAAATCATTTCATCTAAATTCTAGATATTTTTCCATTTCCTTAGACAAATGTTTCTTCTTCTTCTTCTTCTTAATATCAAAAGAGATATGCTGCCAAAATATCTGTAGCCAAATATTTTCAGTATTTAGATATTCTGGCATTTTTGCGAATCTCGTTGAATATTTCTTGGTGATATTAAATCCTCTCGTCGTCCCTTAAATATCAAATTACAACAAGTAAGCAATTTCCTTTCATCTAATTTCTTTTTTTTCCCGCTTTCTTTGTATTATGTTCAACACGTAAAATTGCAAACCATTTTTATTCTTATCAATTTCACAATCAAACGTCGTTCTTCATCTCAGATTCTTCTTCTATATTTATCTGCATTTACCGTTCCTGCTCTGTTGTCTATTTAAAAGAAATACCCAAGTATTCTTTACTATCTTTTTAAAAATCGGAATGTTTTTATTTATTAGCAAAAAAAAAAAAAAAAAAAACGCCCCCGGCCGGTGTAAAGATAAGTTTTTGAAAGATTTTGCCTGAGGAAGGGGAAAGTAGATAAATAAAACAAAACGTTTAATATTTTTTTAAAAATTACTTACTTCCTTAAAAATCATCATATTTACTCCACTCCACTGAGATATTTGTTGTTTTTCACGACAACAAAGACCTCGGAAACGTTTCTAAAAAATTCTGATTTAATTATTCAGACATTTATCTTTATAGAACAACTTAAAAATCGTAAGAATAAAGTATATTCAAGGAGAGGGTAACGCAGTAAAAAAAATATTTCTCCTAATATATTTTCATATGAAAAAATGTTTTCAACATAAATTCCTGTAAAGGTGAATAGGTAAAGATATGTTCGAGAAAATTTGACTTTTAATAGATTTTTCATAGAATTTTTAAAACAATTATTGTGACATATTCTTTTCTTTTCTTTCCTTTTCTTTCTTTCTTTCTTTCTTTCTTTCTTTCTGTTTAAAATTCCTATTTATTCTTTTCTTTTCTTTCCTTTTCTTTCTTTCTTTCTTTCTTTCTGTTTAAAATACCTATTTATTCTTTTTGTTTTTTGTTACAAATAAAAGAGACTGAATCTTTATTATTATTAGATTAAACTGGTTTAAAAAAATATTTTTGTCTGAGACAAGAATGTGAATATGTATTTTTTACGAATTTGGGGGTGCTGAATTCAAATCTATAAACAGTTTTGCTTTATCGCTTCTAGTTTTCTGTCTTTTAAATAGTCTCATTCTAGTATATACAGAGTATATACGTGCTTATTTCAAAAGTTGCAGCAGCTTGTTACAGATAAAACAGGATAGATAAAGAACATTGACGGAATAAATATACTTGGATGACACAATGTACAAATTCATAGTACCGCAGACAGTTAGAAATGTGTTTTCTTAGATGATCTGCTGACTGTCAGTGCACTACTGGCCAGTGCACTACTGGCTGTTGATTGAGACGTGTTGGCTACGCTTAACTGCAAAAATCCGTCTTGATATATATATATATATATATATATATATATATATATAATGTATGCTATCACTTACATTTATTGCATAATAACTAAAAAAGAAGACATAAGTCACACAATATTAGAAATTAACCCAGAATGCATATACGCCTTTATGTACAGTATGTGTACAAAATGTACAGTATGCATATCTAAAAAAAAACTAGAGGTGATGAGTAAAAACGGATTTCAAATCTGAATTCAGCTGCACCCCCAAATTAGGTTAAAACAGCTATTTTTGTGCTTGCCTCAATTTCTTTGTAAACCAGTGTTATTGATCTCGTTTTTATTAGTACTTTTAAACTTCGGTAAGTATGACACCAGGTGAAACGAAGGTGTTCTTTTAATGTAACTATGAATGCAACGTGGTGACACTGTTTTCGGTCTTTACGTAAAGAGAATAGGACATAGTTTTGGTATTACTTTTATTGAAGTAGGTGGAATCATCTAGTGAGAAGGATCACGTGACTGCAATGATTTTGTTTACATGAATCACCTTCGAAATATATAAGTATCAAATTCATACGGAATACGAAGTAGAAAGAAAGAAAGAAAGAAGAAAGAAAGAAAGAAGAAAGAAAGAATGAAAGGAGAAAGAAAGAAAGAAAGAAAGAAAGAAAGAAGAAAGAAAGAAAGAAAGGTTGTGTTAAATATAAAAAAGAAATAAAGAAGAGAGCAAAAAAAAAGACAGTTAGTGTTAATAGCGCAAACAAGTGAACGAAAAAAATGAAAAGAAAGAATGACAAAGAAAGAGGCAAAATGGGTGCATGAATAATCTATATATAAATACACTTGTTCCTTAATCATCCGATCGTTATGATCTTGCAACACACTCTAATTAAAATGGAACCATCAAAATCGTCCAAGATCTGAATGTGCAAAAATATGAATTTTGATTATCTTGTGCAGCTCATCTGCCAAATTCTCATTTCTAATGAGTGTCGTTGTCTCAGCTAAATATGGGGTCATTCCTTTTTTTATTATAGAGAGAGGGAGGAAAAAAGACATTATACACAGGAAAAATATAAGAAAGAAAGAAAGAAAGAAAGAAAGTGAGAGAATGATAGAGGATGATAGAGAATGATAGAGGATGCGATAACGCTAATTCTTTTCAATTGAACAGAATGAATAAGAAAAAGACAGTGAAGAGAGAGAGAGAGAGAGAGAGAGAGAGAGAGAGAGAGAGAGAGAGAGAGAGAGAGAGAGAGAGAGAAAGTGTGAGAGAGAGAGAGAGTTAAATCAAGATTATTATACTTAAATATTGAATTATTTTACAATGATCTTAAATAAACATTTCAAATGTTGCAATAATTAAATTAGTGAACTGTGGTATATCCACTTGTCGTGCAATTAATAATAATAATAATAATAATAATAATAATAATAATAATAATCCAGAACACTGTACTGCTGCAATCTGCCAGAATACTCAGAAGAGTCCTGGAGACTTGAGGAGACTCGCTGTCACTCAGACTCTAGTGAGTCCATCTCCTAACGCTGATGTGAAAACTCAAAAGGAGTAAATAATAATAATAATAATAATAATAATAATAATAATAATAATAATAATAATAATTTATTCGAAAGTATCTTTTCTAGTAAAACTGAAAATCTTGCTCTATCAGAATGTACATGTTATTAAACGAATTTCTCTTGGATTGTAACTCTACTGACAATCAAGCAGGTGTTCTTTGCGGAGTTTCCTCATATGGTTATTATTATTTGTACACTTCACACATAAATATTTCATTGTTTTCTTTTGATACTGGAGTTGGAAGATGACCAACACATTGACCTCTCCACATTATCACCAAGAATCCTAGCGCTCTATTGAAGGAGCAAGTGCTCTGATCGCACAAAAAAGACAAATAGCATTCTCGAAATCTTGGATGGGAAGCGGAGATGCTTAAGGATGGAAGCCTGGTCGTTGAGCAGTCAATGATATTCCACACTACACTTAGGCCCTTACTTGGGCCTGGCGATCGATCGGTTGAAAAGGTCACCGATCAATCGGCTGACCCAAGCACCTATAGGATTGTGCCAACTCAATTGCCCTTAATCGCAAGCCCCAACATTTCTTTATCATAAATGTGCTTGAAGGTGGTGGTTGACAGTCTTAATATCCTGGGCAAGACGGTTAAACTCTATCTGATAGTGAAGTTCCAATTCTGGAGCTCTTGCTCTTCATCATCAGTGGAAGCGTGCTGGACCCATAACCTGTTAAGTTTCTGAGCGCCATCCTTGGTCAGTTGAAAAGGACTTAAAGTAAGTAAGTCCTGAGCTATGGAATCCTTTGGTAAGTGAATAAGTCCTAAGTTATGGAATCCTACGTAGTGTCAAAAGGTCCAGTGATATAATCCTATGTTCCATCGTCCACAAAGGTTCAAAGCAGCTATGAGTAGGTATGACCAGAACAGCCGGTATAAATAACTATATCAGCAGCAGAGTACTGCCAGTGATTGGCCAAGAATATGGTCACATGGGTCTATAAATAAGAGTGGGCATTTAACACACGCCTTATATCAGAAAATCTCAACACATTTCAATTAGAATACAAACTTCATGTGTTCAGCAAAATCCTTCGATCACTTAAAACGAGGATTTTGCATAGAAATCCTCGTTTAGAAATCAATAGAAAATATTGACGCTACATTGATTTAATGTTAAATGTTTCTATAAATAAACAAGAAAATCATTCGACGTCGCCATTTTTATGTGTTGTGCAGGAAAGTGGCAAATACAAATGAATTGTTTGATATATAAAAATATCTCGCAAAATATTCTTGGCCAACGATTATTATTTAAGCCTTGATAAGTAAATAAAACAAAAAAATTAGAAAGATTTAATTAATGATATTTAGTGATGCAAATTAGAAATGAAAAGACAAGAGAGAAACTTAGGGAAGTTAGACAAAACCAACAAAACATGGAAGGTTTAATATAAATAGCGAAATATTAATTATGGTACGGAAAGTAATTATATCATTCATTAAAAGCACTAGCACTTAAGAGTAAAATTGATTTCCTCACAAAATCTTAATGGATCTGAATAGTCTATCTGATATAATGTACAGAGAAAATTAATTACAAGTCATTTAGATTGACTGAAAATAAACAACATTCTTGCATAACTCCAAATACCTTCAAATGTTATATGTGAAATTATTATTAGTACTAGCATGACCTATGCATATATCACAGTATGATAATTCAATTATTACAATGTTTGACGAGTTTACTTAAGAGCTGTTGCATATAGTTCAATATGTAAAAAGTATAATAATCTTGGTTTAACTCTCTCTCTCTCTCTCTCTCTCTCTCTCTCTCTCTCTCTCTCTCTCTCTCTCTCTCTCTCTCTCTCTCTTTTTTTTCTTTTCCTTCTTTCATCTTCTCATTATGTTCTATTGAAATAATTTAGCGTTATCGCTTCCGTGCGTTCACCTCTTCTATCTATCTTCCAACTACTCTCACGAGTTTATTTCTTTCTTATTATATTTTTATGTGTAGTATGTTCTTTTTTCCCTTTCTTTTTTTATAATAAAAACGGAATGGTACATTGTTTAGCTGAGGTGACAACACCCATAATAAATAAGAATTCCGTGATTAAGCAACACCAGATAATCAGTATTTGCATTTTTGCATTTCATGTTGGACGATTTGGACGGTATCATTTTTAACTACAGACTGTTGCAAGATCATAACAGTCGTATTCCTAAGTAACAAACAAGTATTAATATATAGATTGGATGAGAATTATTATAATTATTACAATTTTGGAGGAAATTATTATGATTATTATAAATATTATAATTAGATATGATTTGGATAGGAATTGTTATAATTACTATTGTTAATTGTTATAATGATTATAATTATTATTATAATTATTACTATTGGATAGGAATAGGTGTATTAATTGTATTGGATAGGAATTTAAGAAATTGCATGCAGTTATCTATTTCATGTATCAACCAGTTTACGATGATTGGAATATATATTTTGTACTATCAATGTGTATGGTTGACACTATTACAATTGAAGAGGCAGTAGTGAGCCAACGTACAGTATTATTAAGAGTGTGCTCAATATCTGTGATAGAGCGTTAATGAATGAATAAATAAATTATAAATATATATTTTAGCATATATTTAGTTGTATGGAAACAATTCTGCTACCATTGGTTTCATGCTATCTCAGCTTAATTGTTTAAGCGGAGCAATCATCAGGCAGCGAGGAATTTTTGAAAATGATCAAAAATTTGATCAAATATGACGTCACGCTTTTTAGGTGCGTTTATGTATGCATGCATGCCAACATACGCACACGTACGAACAGAAAAGGCGTATCCAACCTTATACATAACACACGCAAATAACAGTTAAACAATCGCACAATATATTTGGCCATATTTTTTATCATTTTCAAAAATCTTTCGCTGCCCGACGATTGCTTCGCTTAAACAATTAATCGTAGCAGCCTGTTTCTATACAAATGAATATATATACTAAAATATATATGAGTATAGGTAAAAGGATATGAAAACAACACAATATGCTGTTAAAATGAAAAGATTTTATATCATATTCATAGCTAATATTGAACAATATTTCGATTTATAAAAATCATCTTCAGAGCTTTTACATACTCCGGACTTATCAATAGCGGAGACGAAAATAATATCTATATATTTATATTTTTAAAAATATATTTATTTATCTATTTATTTATTTTTGTACTCTATATAAATGAGATCATAATTGTTAAGTAACTTCGTTTTAAAATAGACCAACAATGGTTGACTTGGTGGAAAAGTCACCAAGCAAATAGATTAGAAAGAAAGATTAAAATAGTCCAGCTAATAACGCAAGTTAAATTACGAAGTTCATCGTTTATATTAGATTATTGTTAATAGGACAAGAGATGAGAATGGGCCGATGTAGAGTAAAGGTTTGGCCATCTTCTAAAAGTGTGAACACGAAAGTGAGATTAAAAGGGAAATTTGAACGTGGTTCGCTGACTCCAGTTCTCAGGCTAGAACTTCTGAGGCCTCAGATTATGATATACTAGGTAAGTCAGAAAAGTTCCAGAATGATCACATTCTTTGATGTGAGGGGTATCATTCACTGCGAGTTCTTGCCACAGGGCCAGACGATCAACCTGCATATCTACAAAGAGATACCATGGCGGTTGCTTCGTTCAGTGCGTGAGAGGAGGCGAGAGATGTGGTAGGACAACTCGTGGGGGATTCACCATGACAACGAACCTGTCTACACTGCCCTGAGTATCCGAGTTCCTGGCCCAGAAGAACATCACTGTGCTGAAGCAACCTCCCTACCCACCCGACCTGGCTCCATGTGATTTTTTCCATTTCCCTAAGCTCAAGGGAGTCATCCCGTTTTCAGGATGTGCATGACATCAAAAAGGCCGTGATGACGGAGCTACGAAGAATCCCAGAAGAAAACTTCCAGGAGTGCATGTAGGTGTGACTGAGAAGTATGGGAAAGTGAATTTGACTCCAGGGGGATTACTTTGAAGGGGGTAACTTGTAATTTGTAGTTTAAATTTGAAATATTTTTTTGTGACATCAGTACTGGAACTTTTTGACATAACTCGTACAATGGCAAAGGTGTTGTTAAAGACGTTGGTTGGTTGGTTTGTTGGTTGGATCTTACGGCATGTCACCCCATTAAGTCATTTTATGTCGAAGAACTTCGTCGTTTTATTCATTCTTGATGGGTACTAAATCTTCTTAGCTCAATTTTTAAAATACATTTTTAAACACGTGTTTTTTCCTATTTAACCCATAGATGGGACCCTAACAGGTACTACCACTCCGGGTCAGAATGGATCTAGGGTTAATGGTTATGAAGGGGTACAGCACATTCTCCAGATTTCACAGATCATGTCAACCAATGAAACACAAGTTAAAGAAAATAGTCCAAAAATACATTCAACTATTGATCATTGTAGGAAATGGACCCAGTAAGATGTTCATATCATGGACCAGGTTGTTTGCGGTTGACTGTACTCCATCCCAGTTATGGGTGAGTAAGAATAGCGGGGAAATGTTCAAAAATTGATATTATATGATTTTCAAGATTTTTTTAATTATTATACTATCTCTCACTTTCAAGACAGACCTACTCTGAAAATTATACACCATTCCTATTTTTGTAAGATGGAAAACTCAGAAAATCAGCAGAGGAGGAAATACTTATTTTCCTCACTGTATTTAAGAATTGCAAACATAAGCGGATTAAATCTTAACAAGAATTCATTGTTTTTATCTGATTCTCATCAGAGGATTACATCATGAAGAAGAACTACGTTAGAAAATGCAAGACAGTCATAATGAGTGGGAAATTATTCCGATTACCCAGGATCAGGTTGCCTCATTCTGGAACCACCGTTGAATTGTTGGTGATAGACAAATTCCTTCTGTTTGCAGAGCTCTGCTTTCAGCGATGTTATGTATATATTGGCTCTAGTATGTATTTAAGTTTCTTAACCAAAACTAAAGCACACAGTTCAATCTTGTATTTACTCATTGCTGAAGGGGACATGAATTGATGCACGAATTAACTAGGAATAAATAGATGTGCAGTTTGTATAGAATAAAAAAAGGAAATTCGTCGGGGCGGCCTAAAGTCGGTATCAGCCAGTAAGCGAGGGAGTCTATCCCCATTTCAATAGCGCTAGACCAAGGAGAATGTTTTTGCGTCTGAGGTGAAGCGCCACACCTACCATCAGCTCCTTACTATACCGCACAGATAGATCCCTGTGCTACTCATACGCTGAGTTGACGAGGACCGGTATCGAACGAGGAACCTTGTGGTTTCTAGCCGAACGCTCTACCGACTGAGCTAACCAGGCCCTATTTGTATAGAATAAAAAAAGTGAATTCATACAAACTGTATTACACTTTTAAAATGTACCCTTTTTTTCTGAAGCCTTTCTGTGGCAGAGGAGGAGGGGTTGGGTAAATGCATTACTCAACTACTTTCATAATCGGTTAAAAATCAACACAGAATTATCTTTGGTATCGAAATTAGCGCTATAGGAAATGCAAACAACCACGTCCAGGATTTGAACTCGTCTCATCGTGTCCATTTGCTACGACGGTAACCGTTACACCACCACGCTTATCCTAAAAAGAAGAAGAAGTAGAAGAATAAGGGTTATTTCTTATATTTCTAACATAAACAAAGGGGAACCACTCTTGAATGATAAATTATTTATTTATTTTCCCATTAAACTAACCCTAACCCTGACCCTAACTCTAACCCTAACCCCAACCCTAACCCCGTCTTTTATTTTTTTTGCTTCTAAGCGATGCTTTATTGTTTACGCGTCTATAAAAAGCCAAGCGTTTCTAGTTGGCTTTAAAGCCCACATAGGTGGTGAATTATGAAATTCGCTGTTGGCGATTTCTTAAGTCAGTATTGATAAAATGTGTATTTGGATAGGCAACGATATATTTGAAATAGGATAAATATTTACCCGCTGAGTTCTATACACTTTTTTGTTACTCAGCTAAACGTGTGTTTCTTCTCATCATCGTTTCTTTATTTTTCCCGTCTGACAGATTTGGCAATTTTCCGAATGGCCAACAGTTACAAATTAATAGTTTATAAAAAGATAAAAAAGCTTCGATGTTTCGTTAAAATATTGATTTCTTCTCTTCAGGCAGAAATAATAGATTTTTATGTTGAGATGAATTGTCAAAAAATAGAGATAACAATAAACTGGATAGAGTTAACTTTCACCCTTTGCAGTAATGGACTCGACTGTATTTATGATAAAATTAGTACAGAGTTATGGTTGTTGGGAAACAGTTAAAATTTTATTGGGTTGGTGCATAATTATTACTGCTTTTTTAAACAAATTCTATTCAACAAAAACAATAACAATTGGTGGTTTGCTTAATTTGTTTCATTGGCTCACACTGACAGTGGTTTCTCGATTTAAGATTTCGAGTTTTTGTTTTTTTTCATTAGTAGCAAAATGTGAAGACTAGCAGCACGCAGCTTGCAGGGTGGCAACTTGGACATTCCGGATTCAAGTTGGGGTTGCTATCGGAGCTAATATGATGCACAAGAACCCGTAATCGGCGATGAAGATAGTGCATCACTGACGACCACCCTGTACGCATTCATAAGATGTATCTTAGGACTCATAAAAATAAATTGTCTCTGTTCAGAGTGCATTTAGAAAATCACATCTACATTTGTCATATGATGCTCTACCATTTCGTTGGAATGCACAATTAATTCGCGACCTCAATGAACCTTTTTGGTGACAGAACAATCAGCAATGTTGAAAGATGGTCCACAAAGTTCAAATCGGGGGGTATAAACCTCGGAGATGAAGAAAGAAGAGGTCGACCAGCAAATTTCAACAACCAGGAACTTTTGGCAGCCGTGTAAGAGGAGGAAAGCTTGAGAAATAGAATTTGGCATAAGACTTCAATGTGAACCATTTGACCATTGTTTGTCATCTCAAAAAGCCAGAAAAGTGTGGAAATTGGCTGGGTGCTCCCTCATGAACTCTCCGATCACAACAAAACCGAATTTATACGAATTTTTACCGATTTATAAAATTTGTTGAAAAAACGCCACAATAATCATGTAACAGGCCAATACATTGTTTAACCTCTGCATGATCGTTGGGGCCAGAAATAGAAGGCATTCTATTTGATTCTAATTGACTAAAATTTCACAAGGGCGTGAATAAGTTATCAAAAAAGCCAACAGCCGAAAGAAAGATGTGTTGACAATGTTCAACATCTCATCCAATGTTCTAGGGTAATTGATCAGGTGTTGTCAGTCACCACCGATTGGTCATTTAAGCAGCATGGGGGTTGACCCGTTGAAGCGGAAGAGGCTATGGGTTGATATGTGAAACTCCATATAAAACGATGGATTTCTTGATACTGCCTATTTTGGTGGTTGGGGTACGAGAAGACAAATTTTTTCGTGGACGAAAACTAATCACACACGAAAGGGTTCAGTTTCTAAAAGAACAAAGAATTATCCTTTACCTAAAACTAGTAAATATTTAAACTGTTGTCTGCTATTTAACAATTAGGTGAGTCTCTCAAACTAATCACTATTATAGTAAACTAGCAAATATCTGAACCCTCCGGGTGAAAGTATTTAAGTTTTGATGTAATAAAATATCATATTAAATTATAAAGGCGAATGAATAAAATATTTAAAAAAATAAGAATGCAGATAAAATATTTGAAACAGAGGAGGCTATAGTAGCCAAATAGAACAACTGAAACCGTTATTCTGTTGTATATATAAATACAATTGCATGTTATCAATATGTAGATAAAGCCAACAGTCATTCATTCATTCATTGGCATTTCAGTCTCGGAAGACTATAATATAGTTCTTGTAACCCTGAAGTTTCACTGTGGCTGTAAAGCCCAATGTTAGAAAAACATTCTCGACCACAGATGTCGCATGTAAAGGCTGTCCCTTAAAGTGTTGATGTGCCGGTGCTTTGATGCCGCTGCTTTCTTCTGGACCACTTGATTTGGCGGTTTTGCGCCAGGGTGGCTTCAGACATGAACAGTCCGCTACGGAATGCCTGCCGCCACCGAGGGCGGTCCTGAGCCAAATTTTCCCATCTGGAAGGGGCAATGCCAAAGCACCTGAGATCATTCTTACAGACACACTTGAGACGCAGCTAGGGACGACCAATCTGTCTCTTTTCAGACGAAAGTCTGCATAGAGGATGTCCTTCGCGATTAGTCCATTATCCATCCGGTGGATTGGCCCAGTATTAATAGTCTAAAACAATTCTATTAATAATTGAGAATATAATCATGGAGAATGAGATGTAAATGATTAAGAGAATTGTGACTTAAGTATTGATATAGTTTCGATTACAGACAGACAATCACACAAACTCCATTATAATAAGATTAATTTCTCACTGGCTACTCGAATGCCATGAAATATGCCAGACTAAGCTAAATTCTAGGAATAGCTATATTAATAACATTTATCTTGCTCATCTATCACATTAAATAAGAGCAAAAATGAAGGAATAATTTCTAGTGGCGATAAACATCGTAAATTGTTCGTGTAATACTGAAGATTAGATTAACTTTTATCTGAAATTTTGCCAAAATTTAATTTTCTCCCAAGCCAATCGCTAAATTTCATATCATTAATGCAGTAATAACGTCTATTAAGAGGAGAATTGGGAAAAAATGGTCAGGTATCATTCACTCTTTTGAAGATAATGAATATATTAATACACTACGTGCGACAATTCGACAATATTATGAACAGGTTCACTTAGTCATTCAGTCAATTTCAAAATCATTTTAACATCTGTTATCTGTTTTCTAGGATTATCAGGTTAGAATTCAATGGTAGATTACAAGAAATAATGTTGACAAAAAAAAATGAGGCCTGACAAGCTGAATTAATTTAAGAAAATAATCTTGAAAATCAAAACATTATTCAAAATTATTTTTTTTTTTTTTTTTTTTTTTTCAGAGCAGTTAATTTCCTGCTTTTAGAATTAGAGCTACATCAGTGAAAACAAAATAAACTTCACAACCTCGTGTTGTATTTTTTAATATATAAAGTGTGATGGAATCCAGCATTTAAACTTATAGACTTTGCTTAGGCGCGTGGATTAAAGCCAGCCGATCAACAGCTCGAATACGGGGTTAGTTACCCATTTAATCGCCGATCTTGAAAGCCGTCCATTTGTACGTATTCGGCACTGACGAACGGATCTGCAAACAAAGACTCTGCTCAACTAACGGATTCTATCCAACACTAAGTGACACCGAGGAACAAACAAAGGATTCTTCACTAAAGATCAGCCTAACACAAGGGATATCCACTGTAAAGTGCTTTCAGTTGAAGACTAAAAATGGCCACAAAAATCTTTCTACCAAGAAACACTACAGATTGATCGACAAGGAGTATCTACGTACACTACATTATTTCTCCCTCATAACTACTTTAAGGAATTCATCAAACCTTATGCCACAAGGAATATCTACTGAAACTCAATACCAAAAGCGGAACTAAACGCCTAAAATGGCGACAAAAATGAGAAGAAAATGGTTACTTGGTTTGCTGAATTTTTGCGTGAATTTATTTCTATCGTCAAATAAAGACACAAAAGACAAATTTAAGTGAGTCAAATTTTCACAATAAAAAAAACCCAAAGAAATGAAAGGCATTTTCACACATAGGAATATTGAATATACAAGAAAAACTATCTCTGAATTTTTGAGATGAGACTTGATAATTTTTATTGTTCAAAGTTTCGTGATGGCTCCCAATTGCGACAAGAAGGTTACCGATTACGACAAGAAGGTTCGAAAAGATGGTTCCTGAGTTTGAGAAGGCCCCAAGTCCGAAAAGAAATAACTGAAGAAGGCCGGAGAACACATCAGCCGAAATGTTGTGCAGATAACAACAAAGATGAGGACAATAGTCTAGTTTCTAAGAAAATTACATTATCTCAATTATCGGTATCTTAAGCAGTTTAATTTTTTTTTTAGATATTGTCCCAACCCTATTGCCTTTATGGCAAGCCCCAACCCCTTTTATCA
This sequence comes from Doryteuthis pealeii, assembly GCA_023376005.1. Classification (NCBI taxonomy): domain Eukaryota; kingdom Metazoa; phylum Mollusca; class Cephalopoda; order Myopsida; family Loliginidae; genus Doryteuthis; species Doryteuthis pealeii. The sequence goes on along the minus strand of CM042139.1, from coordinate 754,502 downwards.
TAAATGTGCTAGAAGGCGGTGGCTGAGGGTCTTAATATGTTGGGTATGACGTTAAACTCTATCTGATGGTGACCTTCCAATTCTGGAACTCTGGGCAATGTGAAGTACCCCTTCATCACCATTACTCCCAGGTCCACCCTAACCTGTAGTGTTAGTACTGCCAGGTTCTCATCAATAGAGTTTTAAAGATGTGTTTAAAATATTGAGTTTTAAAGAAAATAAAGAATTAATAAAACAAAAAAGTCTTTGGCATAAAATGACCCAACAAGGGTTGACATGATGTAAAATCCAACCAACCAACCATCCAACCAATCAACCAATTAAGAGAAAGATGACAACAAATAATTGCTTTCTCTTGACGCTTGTTAATAAGAATTAAGGGGGTAATTAAGTGCGTCTAAAGATATTGGAAATTTTAATTAATCATTGGAACCAAATGTTCCAAGCACCGAATTTCCGGTGATGAGAAGAAATGAGTCCTGCTTTCATTTTTCTTGGAGTGAGAGGAATGTGGGTTTATTTAGTTTGGAATGTGGGAGTAGAAATTACTTTTATTTCAAGGCGTTTTATATTTATAGAAATAAAAGGGGGAAGAAGAAGAAGAAGAAGAAGAAGAAGAAGAAGAAGAAGAAGAAGAAGAATAATTTTAAAAAAAAAAGAAGAGGAGAAAGTAAGAAGAAAAAAGAGGGTGTGGAGGTAAAGATGGGATATATTTCAAGTTTTATATTTAAATCTATTTATCTAACAAGACAAAGAAGCGGTCGGTGTGACGGTCATGGGACACCCCACGAAGCATCCAATGTATAATTATTTATTAACCCCCCCCCTACACCGTTATATAAAAAACACACCAAAACATAAATATGAATGCACAGAAGAATGAGCACACACACACACACACACACACACACATATATATATATATATATATATATATATATATATATATATATATATATATATATAGTTATCCATAGACACCGAGTTTCCACGTATCATGTCTCTTCAGTGTGGCTAGACTTAGCAGAGTAACTATACTGTAGTCTACAGTCTAGAGTACCTACATGCTAGCCACAGGCTAGACTTAGCAGACTACCTACAGAGTATATATATATATATATATATATATATATATATATATATATATGGGGGAGTAAATGAAGAAACCAATTCGACAGTATTTCTCCACACACACACACACACACATATATTATATATATATATATATATATATATTATATAATTAGTAAACAAAAAGCTTAAAATCGGATATTAAATGATTAAGGTCCATTTCCACCCATGGGTATCTGAAAACCCTATGAGTTTCGTCAGAGCACATTTTACATTGGAATGATATACATATAAATTCAGCTTGCTTTTATGCATTCTCTTCTGATCCTTTTAATGGTATTGGGTTTCAATTCATCTTATTGTTTTAAGGAGTGGCAGTGGTTCTGATCTTGTGGCGGTGATTTATCTAGGGGCTTGTAGCATTCCCTTTTTCTGGGTGCTGTCTCCTGGGTGTCATTTTTGGACTGGCCATTTTCAATTCAAAAGTAAGGTGACCTATGATACTAGTTGGGTAAGTTCCCAAACATTTTGCAAACATAGTCAGGTTTTCTAACCCGTATATATCCAGAATGAGATTAGATTTAATTAATTCCTTTCATTTGTCCTAGTTAACTATATGTATGTGTGCTTATACACACCCACACATATACATGCATACACATACGGGCATACGTCCATGAGTTCATATACACACATACTACACATGCACACATATACATATATATTTTTTCATACCCATGTATACATATACATATGCACACATGCATACATATGTAAACTCCCTATTCACATTTCTACCTAAACTATTAAATGTATCGATACAACTTTAGACATCTATTTTATCAAACATAAATACCTTCATGAGGATTACATGTTATAATTGATATAACATAACATCATCTCTACTTACATTCTGGTTTGAATTTTACATTAGTTCCAGTGACTTAGTATATTCTTGAGTTATTTTTCTTATCTATAGAGGGGAACCTTGTAATGTAGCTGTTAGTTTTTTATTTACTTTTTATTCAAAAAAATATATTATGATATTTTGAACTTATTCTTATGTCGGCATATAGCCACAATTTCATCGCTTTGATTTAATAGTTTGTCTCTTTCTTTGTATCTTATAATTTGGATGTTCTCTTTCACACATACACACACACACACTATATATATATATATATATATATATATATATATGTGTGTGTGTGTGTGTGTGTGTGTGTGTGTGTTAAGTTAACGTGGAAATGGAGTCAACACCATTCAACCCAGGTGTTGAGTCTATGAAGATGCTACCTTAACTAAACTAGAAAAGCTCTCTCAATGATATTGAGGACTATCTGCTTAGAAATATATAACCCATATTATCCATAATATATATATATATATATATATATATATATATATATATATATATATATATATATAGAGAGAGAGAGAGAGAGAGAGAGAGAGAGAGAAAGAGAGAGAGAGAGAAGAGAGAGAAAGAGACAGACAGACAGAATAATATATATATATATATATATATATATATATATATATATATAAAGAGAAGATTAAGACAAAGATAGACGGAGACAGAAAGAGAGAATAAGAGAGTTGGATAAAGATGAGAACAAATATTCAATTATTTCTATTCATTTGCATGAATGGGCATGTGTGTACGTGTGTGCGTGTGTATTTCTATGAATGGAAAATCAATATAGGAATATTGATAAATGGACTTTTATTATGTGTTATTAATCACTCGAACGGTTTCGGCCATAGCACATCATCAGGGAGTGTTTATTTTAAGACTGTTTACATTTTCAGGAGAGCAATGCTTACCCGCCATTTATATTAGCATTCGTGGTTGGAAAAATAAAAAGGTTTTTAACATTTTATTTGTTAATGAAAATATTTTGTATTGTTTCAAATATGTTCATTTTTGAAAATAACTTGAGCTCTTTTCTATTACTTTGGGAATTTTAGGATAGGGGTTTCGTTTCGTTTCGTTTCGTTTGTTCTACGGCATATCAACCCCAGTGGGTCATTTAATGCCAATAAAGTTGTGAAATGAATTCATTCTTAATGGATAATACAATTTTGTTTATAAACTCATGTTGTTCTATTTAACCCATTGATGGGACCCTAACAGGTACTACCAGTAGACCAGGGAGCAAAGGTGATGAAGGACTGCTCCACATTCCCCAGACCTCCAGAACTGGAACCTCACCATCAGATAGGGTTTAACGTCATACCCAGGACATGTAGACCCTCAGCCACCACCTTCTAGCATCCATATGATAAAAAGGGGTTGGGGCTTGCCATAAGATCAATAGGGCTGGAGAAATCATATTGGTGCTAGGGAAGTCTAGCCTAAGTAAGGGTCTAAGTGGTGTGTTGCATGCCATGCTCATCCATCAGGATTCCGTCCTTACGCAGAGGTGGACCCATTGGGAGGGGGGTTCTTACTCCTCTGTAGAGGTGCAGTCGGTGTATTTTAAAGCCCCAGCCGACAGAACTTTTAAGATAGGAGGAAGTTCTTAAAGTTTTTTTTCCAAGTGTTGTTAAGAAGAAACATCAGTCGAAAATCAATTGGGATTTAAGAGGATTAAAATTTAGTCTTACAATATGGATGTATCACTGTATGATAATTTGATTATTACAACGTTTGATATGCTTACTCAAGAGCTATTGTAAAATAGTTCAATATGTAAAAAGTTTAATAATCTTGATTTAACTCTCTCTCGCTTTTTCTTTTTCTTTTTTTCCTTCTTTTCATCTTGTCATGTTCGAAAGCACTGCAATATTGATGGGGACCGCAATGGGGACTCTCTTGAAAAATAAACCTTATTCCTTGAAAGTATGTTGCTTAGCCTATGAACTTGTATATATATATATATATAATATATATATATATATATATAGAGAGAGAGAGAGAGAGAGAGAGAGAGAGAGGAGAGAGAGAGATGGAGACAGAAAGACATACAGAGGAAGAGAGAGAGACAGACAGACAGACAGAGACAGACAGACACACACACACACACACACAGAGACAGAGACAGAGACAGAGAGATGGAGACAGAGACAGACAGAGACAGACCAGAGAGGAAGAGAGAGAGAGAGAGAGAGAGAGAGAGAGAGAGAGAGAGAGATGGAGACAGAGAGACAGACTGTCAGAGACAGACCAAGAGGAAGAGAGAGAGAGAGAGAGAGGGGGGGAGGATTATAGAAAAAACAGAGCCTGAGAGATTAACATTTCTATGCATGTATCTACTTATGAATGGTAATATGTCGTATGGATGAAATGTTTGCCTTCCTTGAAGTGGAATAAAAAAACTAATTCCAAATGCACGCAACAGATAATTGAGTTATTATTATGTAGTCAAGAGAAGAACGAATCTCCTTAAGCCAATCAAAATTCAGCTGGAAAAACAATGGACAATTGAAACACAGTTTACGAAATGTTGGCGATTTGTCACATAATCATCTTTTCAGATGAGACTTAATTCGCTCAATCTTTCAAAACTACTTGTGTGTGTTGTGTCCTGGGGAACACTTTCTCAACAATTTCATTCAACACAACTAAATATCACTTTCAGATGTTATTGTTCCTTTCCTGGGGGAGGCGCATGGTGTACTGGTTAGAGTCATAGGAAATGGAATCGTCGACCCGAGTTCAAATACTGGACGAAGCCAGTGGTCACATAGTACTAATACCTTGGGAAAGGTATGGATCCAACTATTCTCCTCCCCCGAGTTATGTGTAAATAGTAGGACCGACTAGGCTTTTTAACCAAGGCTAGGTAACCAGTCTAGGAAAAGGAAAACCCTGAATTCAAACCTGTTAAGCTCCGCTTCAGAAATTGACCTTGTGTCACATCCTGCTTGTGCGGAGGGGTTGGTAAATGTATATATGGTGAATAATGGCTGACTTCAATATTTGTTGAGAGGAATATCAATTCAGAAAAATGCAATGCAGACATGAAATTGACTAATAGAGAATATAATTTATTTGGAGAAAGTAAAATGAAATAAATTGTCATGGAGGCTTGACAGGTGTTAGAAATGGCGAGTCTGAATTCTATTACATCTTATAATAGAGATTCGTTATCTGTCTGTCAGTAA
>CM042139.1:729321-746821 GCA_023376005.1 Doryteuthis pealeii | reverse complement strand
GGTTGGTTGGTTGGTTGGTCACATGAGTTTTACGACATGTCAACTTTCGTTGGGTTATTTTATGCCTAAGAGATGTTGTTTTATTCATTCTTGTGGGGTATTCATTCTTTTTCAAACTTTTCCACTCCGGGTCTGTGTGGGCCCGGAGTAATGGTGATAAAAAAAGGAGTCTACATTCCTCAGATATTCAAAATTGGCACCTCACCACTAGATGCAGTTTAATGGTATACCCAGGACAATTAAAAAAGAACAGTTTCACTACTCATGTATGTGCTAGAAGGCGAGGACTAAGGATCTTATTGTCCTTGGTCTGACGTTAAATTCTGATGATGAGGTTCCAGTTCGGGAGCTCTGGGGAATGTGAAGTACCCCTTTATCACTATTACTCCCAGGTTCAATCTGACCGGAGTGGTAGTATTTATTTCGATCCCGTTTATCGGATTAAATTGAACAAAACGAGTTTTCAAAAGTGTTTAAACACAAAAATTGAGTTAGAAAAAAATTGAATACTTTTCGGGAATGAATCAAATAAAACATGTTCAACATAAAATGACCCAACACGGTTTGACATGCCGTAGAATCCAAACAACCAACCAAGGCATACACATAAAATCCCTGTTTATACAAAGCATTGTATCTATTTTCATATACTTGCTCTTTTAAACAGTTTCTTAGATGAAATACTTCGCATAAAGATGACAAAGTTTCGGCATTATGCATGTATTTACCCAACCCCTCCTCCACGGACAGGATGTTACGCAAGGTCAATTATTCTAAGCGGAGTAAAAGCGGTTTGAGTTCAGAGTTTTCCTTCTCCTAGACTGGTTGTCTAACAAGGCCTAAAGGACCTATTATGTCTTACTATTTACCCATAACTGTGGTAGGGAAATGAATAGTGTGAACAATGACAAACCTCATAAATGTATGAATTTCACTGGATGGAAATAAATATATATGTATGTGTATTTATGAATAATCTGTTTGATTTATTGATTTTAACGGCATGCTAAACCGTTTAGATTAGGGTGAACCTGGATTAATGGCAATAAAGGGGGACTGCATACTCTGCAGGGATCTGGAACTGGAGACTCACCATATAATGCAGTTTAGTTTCATGCATAGGGCGCCTCTTTTTTATCACTTTGGGGAGATACTGTTAGTGTATTTTAAGCCCCGTGGACAGGACCAATAAATAACCTGTATTGAGGGGGTTTGAATTCATTTGTATGTGTACGTGTAAGTATGTGTGTAGGCGCGCGCGTGTGTGTGTGTCTGCATGTGTATGTGTGTTTGTGTATTTGAACGTGTGTGTGTGTGTGTGTGTGTGTGTGTTTGTGTGTGTATGTGTGTGTACACTGATGGTCATGTACGTATGATCCTTTCTCTTGGGACTAATAAATTTCTTTTTCAAAAATCCCATTTGTCGAATTCAAGAAATACTTTTAAATTTCCAATTGCCAATCACGGTTCGTTAGTTTTGAAGTGAAAATAAAAAAAAAGCAGAAGATGAAGATTATTTTGTTGTTTGTTTGATGAACCAGAAGAAAAAGAAGGAAAATCTAAAATGTTATTTGTGGAAGTTTTTCTTTGAAAGTAAAAAGTTCAAAATCTCATTAGACGAAATCCAGAGAGGCCAATATTCCATCCTTTCAATTTTTCGAGATAGCATCACTTCAAAAAACGTTTTGCTTATAATTCAATAATTGTTGTAAAAGAAAAAGGAACAAAGTATTGTTGTTTTAGACTTATTACATTTACGTCAGCGCTACAAGCACAGCGCATGAAAGGACATGTAATTAACTCTGCTTTTATGTCCTTTTGTTATTTAATTACATACAGCAAAACTTCCTTTTAAAATCTTCTAATTGTACAACTCAAAAGTCTTTCAAATAATAATAATAATAATAATAATAATAATAATAATAATAATAATAAGGGAATAACAATGGGAAGAAAAACAATTATATGGACACTTCAAACGACAAATCGGAGAGGTTGCACATGAAAAGACTTGGACATGGTTAAGAAAAGGAAACCTTAAAAGAGAAACTGAATCATTAATAATTGCTGCACAAAATAATGCCATAAGGACAAACTATATCAAAGCGAAAATTGATAAGACCCAACAAAATAGTAAATGTAGACTTTGCGGTAATAGAGATGAGACTGTAAACCATATACTATGCGAATGTAGTAAACTAGCACAACGGGAGTACAAAACTAGACACGACTGGGTTGGGAAGGTGATCCACTGGGAATTATGTAAAAAATTAAATTTTGACCACACAACAAAATGGTATATGCATAAACCTGAATCTGTTCTTGAGAACGAAACACATAAAATTCTCTGGGACTTTGAAATAAAAACGGATCACCTTATCCCAGCAAGAACACAAGACCTAGTGTTGATAAACAAAAAAGAAAGAACTTGTCAACTGGTGGATTTTGCAGTTCCAGCAGATCACAGGGTGAAGCTAAAGGAAAATGAAAAAATGGACAAATACCTGGACCTTGCCAAAGAACTGAAAAAGTTATGGAATATGAAAGTCTAAGTGATACCAATTGTAGTTGGTGCACTTGGAACGGTCCCAAAGAGATTGGAAAAGGGTCTGGAAAGTTTGGGAATCAGAAGAAGGGTTGAAACCATCCAGAACACTGCACTGCTGCAATCTGCCAGAATACGCAGAAGAGTCCTGGAGACCCGAGGAGACTTGTTATCACGCTTATGTGAAAAACTCAAAAGGAGTGAAAATAATAATAATTGAAAAAGCTGTAGAATATGTGAAAGTGATACCAATTGTAGTTGGTGCATTTGGAACGGTGCAAAAAAACTTGGGAAAAGACTGGATGATCTGGAAATCAGAGGAAGAATTGAGATCAACCAGACTACAACATTGTTAAAATCGGCAAGAATATTCAGAAGAGTCCTGGAACCTGAGGAGACTAAGTGATAGACCATCAGCTTACATTGGTGTGAAAAACTCGCCAAGAGTGATATAATAGTAATAATAATAAGTGAAAAAGTGGTGGAATATGAGGGTGAAAGTGATGCCAATAGTAGTTGGCGCACTAGGAACGGTCAACAAAAGCTTAGAAAATAGATTAGAGGAAAAGGAAATTAGAGGAAGAATTGAGACCATCCAGACTACAGAATTGTTGAAATCGGCTAGAATACTCAGAAGAATCCTGGAAATTTTAAGAAACTTGTTGTCACTTTCCCCCTAGTGAAAGATTATCACCTAACGCTGGTATGAAAAACTCACATAATAATGATAATATGTAACCAAGATCAAATAGATTGATAACGGTAATAAGAATAACAGGACAACAAAAAATCAAACAAATAAAAAATCGGAAGAAGCTGGAAGCACCTGGTGTAATGGTTATCGTTGTAGGAAAGGGACTTGTCGATCCGAGTTCAAATCCTGCATAAGGGTGTTTGCATTTCATATAGCGCTAATACCCTTGGGAAACGTATAAACCTTAATATTCTCCTACCAGTTATGGGTAAATAGTAGGGCAGAATGGACTATTTAATCTTGGTTAGGCAACCCGTTGAGGAGAAGGAAAATTCTGAATTCAAACCTGTTGAATTACACTTAAGAATTGACCTCTGTGTCCTATCCAATTCATGTGAAGGGGTTGGTAAATATATATGTTAAAATTCTAATAATAACATCTTTTGAAATGATAAATAAAATAAATCTTTTTGTCTGTATTTGTAAGCTATAAATAAATGAAAGAAAAATAAATTTCTTAATCAATATAAAACTTAATTTTGATTAAGAAATTTATTTTGTATTTTTTTTAAGTGAGGAATAACACAAACTAGCAGGAGCATTGCACAAGAACAGACATTTCCGAATGGGGAAACATGAATCAAATGAAATAATATCATAAAGATTATGTTAAAGCGAAAATTGATAATATTATAACCTATAGCGTTGAACAATTAATCATGTAAAAATTAGCTAATGTAGCTCAAAAGAAATACAAGACCACGTGTTGCAATTCATAAGAGGTTATGAATTGTGAACAGACCTGTAGCTAGGAATATTTGAATTGAGGTTTGTTAACTTTAGAATCAGGGAGTCCATGGAAAATTCCCGGTGACTGTTAATAAGCCTTTGACCCCTTAGAGGCGATTTGGGCGCCATGACAGACACGTGATATAGTTTAAGTCAAAATTAGTCAGAAGCGAATTAGCCTTTGCAGGAGAGAGACGTGACTCGTCTCTCTCGAGGTCCATTCTCATCTCCGCGGCGGAATAATCAATATGGGCTAATAAAACTTGATCAAGGAAAACAAAGGTCTTGTTGTGTCTATTATTAAATGAAGAAATAAGCAATGTTAAGACCAGCCCAGAAGAAGAATTAGCAAGGAAGAAAATCAACCCCCAGCAGATAGAAAGAAGAAGAAGAAGAAGAAGAAGAAAGAAGAAGAAGAAGAAGAAGAAGAAGAAGTCTCTGTCTCTGTTTCTGTCTGTCTGTCTGTCTGTCTGCTCTCTCTCTCTCTATTATATACCCGAGTATGACAGAGGGTATATACGGTATATAACACGTACACGTGTGTGTAAGATGATCCGCTGGGAACTATACAATAAACTGAAATATCCTGATACTGACAAATGTCATATTCAGAAATCAAATTATCTTCAAGAATATGTGATCCATAAATCTCTCTGGGACTTTGACATACATACAGACTGATCCCCCAATTCCAGCCAGTCAACCAGGCCGAGTGTTATTAGTAAAACATAAAAGAATATTTCATCGATTTTGACGTGTCATGAGTCTACAGAAGGAAATTGTTGATTTGTTTGTTTATATAAGAAACAAATGGTTGAATTAAAATTTCTAATATATTATATACTAGCTTAAAAGCCACTCTATCAAGCAGCAATTAAGCTAGCTCTTTTGGAAGACTCTTGATTGGGTCTTCATTCTAACAATGACTCTTCATACATTGAGTACCTATTAAATTTGCAAAACTGATCACGTAGTCGCAACTTAAGAAGTCCAATGACAAAGTCTATCACTTGCATCAATAACACAGCAGTCTCCAATGTAAACTCAATAACACGCCCCAGAGCATCTCACCCCTTTCCCTGTCATGTCTGGTGTTTTATGCACAGCTCGAACTTGAAAAATACGTGCAAACAGATTCTTGACGAGTCTCCTGGCTCCAAGATTGCATTTCCTTTAATTACGATGCTGAGGTAGCCATATTTTCTTTTATTTTGAGCCTTCACGCATTTTGCATGAAAGACACAGATCTTCCAGACCACAACACTGTTGAAATAATCTAGAAAACTTAGAAGTATCATGGAGATCTGTGTGGATTTGATGTCACTTAAACTTCAGTAAAAAAAAAACAAAAAACAAAAAACAAATAAAAACACCATTAAAACTGGTGGGAAAAACAAACATCGAGTGAAATAATACTTCCTGGTCCACCCATGTTTTTTATTTCTCCATGAAAACATGCAAGGTATGTCATAAAAGTGCCAAGTTTGAAGCTGTATTTATCAAGGTAAAAATGAACAATGAATAGAACGTTAATTTTTTTCAGAATACAAGGTGTGTCAAAAAGTACCTAAAATCTCAATACTTTTTTGACACACCTTGTATTCTGAATGATACAACAAACCATCGAAATATTTGTTGTTTTTTTTTTAGAAATAGCTCTAGTTGTTTTCCACTATTGCGTATTTCAGGTGTGTCTTTTGGAGTGGACTGCACCCATATCAATTGATATTTTATGTCACGTTGAGTCTTCCGTAAACTAGATATTTGTATCGTTTACTAAAGCTCATATTTTTTTCATCGACCTCTTTTACTTTTTCTTCGATCGTCATTTCCTTTATTATTTACTTCTCTCTACAATTTCAGAATCTGTTGATTCAATTGTCTCATTCTGTCAATTGTTCACTGTTAGGTTCTTTTGATTTTCACTCATTTAGGCAGTCAGCATATTGTATATGCTTATGTATTAGTCGAGTCATTCACAGAAAAATATTTGGGCCAAGTCAAATAATCGATATGGTAATTAAAGGGTTAATCTATTTAAATATCTATGAACGTTGGTAAAGACAAACAAGAATGATATAAGTTGTGAAAAATAATTACGCAGTTATGAAAAGATGTTCCATTGAAATAATATTCCTCTTACTAGCAGGGCCTGTGGATATACAACAGTATGATGATTTAATTACTACAACATTTTATATGTTTACTTAATTGCCAAATAATTCAGTATATTAAAGAAGTAAAAGTAAAGTCGTCGGGGTGGCCTAAAGTCGGTATCAGCCAATCAGTTAGGGAGTCTATCCCCTTTCCACTATCGCTAGACCAAGGAGTTTGTTTTTGCGTCTTAGGTGGTGCGCCTCACCTACTATCAGCTACTTACTTTACCGCACAGATCGCTGAGTTGGCGAGGACCGGTATCGAACTAAGAACCCTGCGGTTTCTAGCCGAATGCTCTACCGACTGAGCTAACCTGGATATTGATTTTACCCTTACTCACTCTTTTTTCTTTCTTTCCTTCTTTTCATTTTTTCATTGTTTGATTGAAACAGATTAGCGTCATCGTTTCCGCGTGCTCAGCATCTCTCTCCTTCTTTCCCCTACTCTCATCCTTTCTTTCTTTCTTTTTTGTTATATTTTTTCTGTGTAGCATGTATTTTTCTTTTCTTTCTTTCTTTATAATGAAAATGGAATGGTGAGATGACGACACTTATAAGAAATAAGAATTCAGTGGGTAAGCGATACTAGATAATCCGGATTTATACTTTTGCATTTTATTTTGGACGATTTGGACGTTTTCATTTTTAACCAGAGAATGTTGCAAAATGATAACGGTGCAATAGGATTTTATATACCATAAAATATGTTTATTAGTCTCGGTCGGTATCAGTCAGACGGTGAGGGAGTCTATCCCCTTTTCTCCAACACTAGACCAAGAAGATTGCTTTTGCATCTGAAATGGAGCGCCACAGCTACCATCAGCTCCCCACTTTACCGCATTGATCCCTGTTCTACTCATGAGATGAGTTGGCGGGAACCGGTATCAAATCCTGAACCTTGTGATTCCTTGGAGGACGCTCTAACCACCGAGCTGAGCAGGCCCTATTTGTTGGGATTTACTAAGCTTTGATTGTTTTTTTTTAACACTCAAACCGAAGTTCATTATTTTCTTATCTTCGTCACGGAGTCCTTAGGCTATTAACATTAAGCCTAGTTTGACACATCAGTTTTAAAAGGGTTTATTGTTATTAGTAATTGCACCCCCGTCTTTGTAATAAGCGTTTTACTTCTAAATTCACATGATCTAGTAAAATCGGTGCTTTCAGCTTAACCGACATAAAAGGTCAACATGGGATTCGTTTGACACAAGGCCAAAATATCAGGGGGAATCCAATTAAATGGTAAGTAAGGGAGATTATACTTAACTTAATCATATTTTAATTGGTTTCTATATAAAATCATTCATAGGATTGATTTTGATACGTTGGAGAATAAAACAATAATATTAGACATAAATAACCCAAGTAATTATTTATTAAAGCCGGTTTAGTTAAGATCAGTATGTAAATTAACCACGCCATATATTATGTAAACCTTTATCTATAAACCTGGATATATAAGTGTTGTGATGTTAGTCCCAACAGTAAAAAGAAGTCAAGTCGAGATGGGGTAAAATAAGACAAGTGTATTTACAATTAATGGTACATGTACGACTAGCTTGTCGTTAACGGGAACAGTTCTCCCTTTCCACTCGGTCTCACTATTTATAGTGAGAACCGGTGCATGTTCTCCACTGTAGGAACGGCCGGTACAACAATAAGACACATTGCAGCATTTTAAACGCAATAATAACATGGGCTGTTTTGAGGCAAATCTAACGCAGATTTTCATAGAGACATCGTTAATAGATAAGATTTGTTCAATGTATTAACAATTTCGAATAAAAATTGAATACGCATTGATAATCTATTCTCCTACCAGCTATGGGTTAATAGCAGGACATACCGGGCTGTTTAAACATGGCTAGGCAAACCAGACTAGGAAAAGGAAAACTCTGATTTCAAACCTGTTTAACTCCGTCTAAGAAATTGACCTTGTGTCACATCCTGCTCGTACAATGGGTTGGTATATATATATATATATATATATATATATATATATATATATATATATATATATATATATATATTATATTATTATTATTATTATTATTATTATTATGTACAGAAATAACCTAGTCGAGTTTCACCATAGGGATATTCAGGGTTAAATCAACTGAATTAATCAAGATATTGAGTAATTACAGCTAACTTCTCTCTAAATAGAGTTGAGAATCTGCTCTACTTACGTATTGGGCACCTTATATGTGTTATACCGCTGACTTATCCGAGTAACACATATACTAACCAAATATTGAGATCAACCCAATATTTTAACCGGTAAATCATTTCTTTTACACACACACACACACACACACACACACACACATGCACACACACACCACACATATATATATATATATATATATATATATATATATATTCATGTTGAATTAACAACAGACACATCTCCTGTATACCAATTTTATTTGCGATTTTTTCAAGTTTTCTGGCCAACTTTTTAATATTTGGGTGGAATTCGTGAATTAGTCCACCAAAGTTCAAGTCCCGAGTATTTTCGGCACTTCGAAGCGCCATCATCAGGGGTGATGTGTTCCAGTTTTTCAAATTATATTAATGGATGTGGAACACATAACCCCCTGCTGATGGCGCTTCGAAGTGCCTAAAGTACTCGGGATTGAACTTTGGTGGACTGATCCATGAATTCCACCCAAATATTAAAAAGTTGGCCAGAAAACTTGAAAAAATCGCAAATAAAATTGTTAAACAGGAGATGTGTCTTTTGTTGAATTCAACATGCATAAATGAAAAAAATGCTGCCCATACACACACACACACACACACACACACACACACATATATATATATATATATATATATATATATATATATATCCTTAGCTAGCAATGAAACGAAATAGATAGAATGAGAGAAGGAAGAGAGAAGAAACCAGATTGAGAGAAAGGAGAAACATTTGGCTGATATTATTGTCAAGAACTCAACTTGGTCTTTGTATTGATATTGTGTGCGCTGACAATCACAAACGATGAATACAATAATAAAAAAGGTAATAGTGGTGTTGATGTCAGCACTCCAAAAGGGCAATAGCGTTAATCTAACTGCAAAAAGAAGGTAGGTGTGAAGAAGGTGAATCAAAATCGCGCCGAAAAGAAAGTCTCATTTATATATATTTACAAACCCCTTCTCACGAGCAGGATGTGGGAACACGTCAATTTCTTAAGCGGAATTCAGAGTTTTCCTTCTCCTATACTGACTGCCTAACCAAGTCTAGTTTGTCCTATTCTAACTATACCTGGTGGGAGAATAGTTGTATTCATACCTTTCCCAAGAGTATTAGCGCTATGTGAAATGCAACCTGTTTGATTTGAACTCGTCTCGTCGTGTTCATTTCCAACGAAGGTCCCCATTAAACCACACCTCCAAGTCTGATTTAGGGAAGGGCAAGTCGAGATAGACAACAAAAGGTGTTAAAACGGAAGACGTTTTATTGGCGGATATAATTATAAAGATTAGTTGACGGTCGATAATCCCGATGATCATGGAATGGGGTGGGGGTTGCTTCTTTAAGATGGCGACAGCTGCTCAAGTGATGATGCTAAAGAGATGAAGCTGGTGGGCATAAAACATGTGTTGTTAATTTCACAATTATAATAGCAATTGTTGAAGCCAGAGAAAATGTAAGGGATTTTATTGCTAATTTTCAAGGTAGGTGGCACTCCCTAAATTCAAATATTGGCGCAATATAAACTTTCTCCCACTTTTCTTTTTTATTGACATCAAAATGATATCTTAGATCTGGACTGATTGACCCAATCGTTAACTGGGTACTTAGGCCGTTAATCGACTAAAATATAAAAAACATGGACACAAATACAAACAGAGAGAGAGAGAGAGAAAGAGAGAGAGAGAGAGAGAGAGAGAGAGAGAGAGAGAGACAGACAGAGAGACAGAGACAGAGAGAGGGGGAGGGAGAGATTAAATTATCAATAATCTATATAATCTAAAGGGTTTTCGTATCGGAATGCATTGGAATAGGGTTTGGCTATTGTAATGAATTGAAATTCTTTATTACAGAAATACATTACAAAGGGATTTAGTAAAGAAATGTATTGGAAAAAGGTTAACTGCGTACTATCTTGCTACGTTAATCGACTACGAGATAAAACAACACACACACACACATAGAGATAGATAGATAGATAGATAAAGAGAGAGAGAGATAGCGAGAGAGAGAGAGAGAGAGAGAGAGAGGAGAGAGAGAGAGAGAGTGATGTATACATACGTGGATAGATAAATTCAGATATAATTATTTTAGAATTCCCAACAGTCTATGAATTACTAAAAAAAAGAACTGTTTAAGATATTGTCGGTAAATATTCGTGTCGATGGTAGAAGTTACGGTTATTGTAACGGACATCATTGCAGAAAATGGAATCAAAATATTCAAATCTTAGACGCAGCTATTTGTGTTTCCCATCATGCTAATGCCATTCGTAAAAGCCTGAATTCTTCCTTCAACAATGGGTAAATAGGAGAAACTGAGTTCTTTAACTTTGATAAGAAAACCACATCTTATTTAGAGTTTCACTTCTCCAAGACCGATTGCCTTAATAACCTGCTCGATTATTTTCCCTTCGCTGGTCAATTTTTAAACAGGGTTCAACAGGTTTGAATTCAGAGTTTTTATTTTTCTTGACCAGTTTTCTAGGACATCATTAGAAATGTGTCCGTTCATGTCCGTGAAGAGAGTCATCATGACCTTCTTTACTGACTGCTGCACATGGAAATTTTCTTTACCAGAGAGAATATTTCCACTCCAGAGTCTTTTCAACTCAGGTTCATAGAGAAAAACCTATACCCATTTGTAAACTTTCTTTTGACTAAAACATGTTTCTGTGATTATTCTGTGAATTTCACACGGTTTGCACTTTTTGGCCAAAAAATATTTGATGACAGACTTCCTTTCAAGCCCGGAGCACTCTGATTTTTTGCAATTTTGAATAGCCGCCCACGCCCCATAATATATTTGTGAGATTAAAATAATTTTTGCGATTCCAAACAAAGCAGAGTTTACATTTATAAAAAAAGAGTCTAAGAATTTAAAAAAAAAAGGAAGAAATTGACCTTATTTAGATTAGGGCATTTGATTAACTCTTTGCCTACCTTAAACTACTCACAGCAGCTCTCTCACCATTGCAAGCAATATACAAGAACTGATTGTTAGTTCATTATAATTGTGGGCTAAAACTGATGAATTCATTGAAAATACACGAAAATACACAGCATTAGAAAAGTATATTTTGATTATAAAATAACAAAATGAATTAGATCATCAAAAGAACGATAAACAGAAACTCTAAGTGATAATCAGTTTTCGTGTTTAAAAATAACCAGGAATCAACTCAATTACTCTAACCCAATTGATGGTATTACGGAGTACTGAAAGTACTGGGGACGAACACTTTCATGGTATAATCAACAGACTCAATACTGATATTTAAAAAACTGGCCTGAAAACTAGAAAAGATTGAAAAGAATCTCGTCAGAAGTTAAATGTCCAACACAGTTATATATATATATATATATATATATGAAGTGGACAAACAATCTGTTTGAGATGGCGATAGCCGACAATTTTGGAGAGATTATGTGCTTAATTGAAGTCATACCTAATTTGAAACTTAGTTATAATTAAATGAATTAGGCGTGCATATCGGTTTAAATATAAGGCGTAAACAAATCGAGAAAAAGTCAATCTCTGTACGTACGTTTCAGCTATTAGGTGTGTGTGTGTGTGTGTGTGTGTGTGTGTGTGTATAAATGTTAGATAATCCAAATGAAGGTAAGAAGATTCTATTTGAGATCATCGAAATCCTTGTACATCCATACTGTATGCTCTGGTAGGTGGAAGTCTAGACTCATACAAGGATGTTTATAAATCCCTAAGAGAGCTCAATTTATAATAACTAATACATTAATTATACACAGAGCAAAACTTTACTTTCAAAGAAAAAAACCCTTAACAAACCTTCAGACCAGACTCAAAATTACTCAAAATGAGTCTAGTCTCATCAGATAGATTTACAAGAATACAGGGGGCTTTTCGATTTTCCCTGTCTTTTGTTAAATCTGTCTGATGAGGCTAGACTCATTTTGAGTCTGGTCGAAATAAATCTGTTAGAGTTAAATGACGTTTTGCTAGTATTTTCTTTCCTTGAAAGTTATATATATATATATATATATATATATATATATATATATATATATATATAAAGATGGTTTACCAGTGAATATGGCACGATCGTTGGGAGGCACAAAATCAGGGGGTAAGTCAGCGATATAACAAATACAAAGTGCTCAATACGAAGTAGAGAAAATTTATTATAAAATGGATATAATAGAAAACTAAAACCTGAAGATCCTTATGGTGAAACTCGAGTAGGTTTCTATTGTATCCATTTTATCGTATATATATATATATATATATACATATATATATATATATTGTGTAGAGGTTAGCGGGTGTGTATAAGACACAGATGAAGAGGAATCCTAATAATTACATACTGATCCTAGACATGTAAACAATATATAAACTCTGGAATTCTTGCCCCGTGGCTGGAAGCCTAAGCTTTGATCTTTGAATTTATTCGTCTCCCAACGAAATTGAATTCTTCATAATGTACTTGTGTCCATATGGATCAGGACAAATGTTGCCCTGTCTCTTCGACCTTTCATAACCGAAGTTTCAAACTAGTTCTATCTTCACATTAACGTATAAAGAAAGGTGCAATTTCCCAGCCGAAGGCAAGAAAACGTTTGGGGCGGAACTGATGGTGTAATTGTATCTCAGCTTAAAGGCCAGGTTGTTAATTTGTTATTCTCATTAGAAGGATCGAGTGTGACCCTGTGACCTTGTGACCCTGTGCTCCGAGGCAAAGTACACAGATATTCTGACTTTGGACAGATATTCCAATATACACGAAATGATTTCCCGCCCTATCAACTGGGGCGTCAACATACACAGACTGATCCTCTGCAGCGAGGTAAGACTCCCCAATAGGATCACCTGTTGGCCGTGGTTGGCGACCCGTAGTGCTGAAGGATGGAAACCAAGTGGCTGAACAGTACATGACCTGCAATACTCCACTTTGGCTCTTACTAGAGGGGCTGTCGGAGAGGACCCCTCCAATCAACCCTTTTTATCATATATGTGCTAGAAAGCGGTGGCTGAGGATCTTCAAGTGCTGGGAATGACATTAAACTCTCTCTCTGATGGTGAGGTTCTAGTTACAGAGGTCTGGGGAATCTGGAGCACCCCTTCATTAACCATTGCTCCCAGGTACATTTTGACCCGGAGAGATAGTACCTGTTAGGTCCCATCTATGGGTCAAATAGAACAAAATGAGTTTTCAGAAATGTGTTTAAAAAACTTGAGTTTAAGAAATATGTTTACACCATGAAGGATGGATAAAACAAAGTCTTTGGCATAAAATGACATGACGTAAAACCCAACCAACCAATCAACAAGAAGAGAAATGCGAAGATGAAGTACCTCATATGAACATTAACATCCCCATAGGAAGTTGGCAAGACGCAACCAGTGACCGAACATATTGGAGGAAACGGATTCGCGTTGTATCATCATAGCTGTATTTTTTTAATTATTGTAATACCAACCAACAATGATTAAACTTTTTTTACCACACATTCCTCATTTTAGATCTTCTTTGCATACTCACCACACCAAAATAAATTCCCTATGTGGCCAAAAAGAGGAATTTTCAAATTTCAAAAAAGGATCTCCTAAGCTTTTTAAAAATGCCACATTTAGCTTAGTACCTATTTTTCCCGGCCTTCATATTCAACAATATACAAAGCGGATGCCCACAGACTACTTTTGCCTCATGTGTCACTTGCGCAGTATATTAAATGTCAAGTCGTGGCAGCATGTTTCAAACAGGACTACCCTGAAGAGAACTGAACTCCCTGGCATGCACGGAATATTTGTCCAGTGTAACCTGAGATAGGCTGGCCACTTAAACAGACTTGAGATGACAGACTGCCAAAGCAGTTCTGTACTCTCAACTGAGAGAACCATCACGGAGAATCGGTAGAGCAAAGCTCAAGTACAAAGACGACACCAAGAGAAACTTAGAGGAGTTTAACATCCCCATAGGCAGTTGGTAAGACGCAACCAGTGACCGAACATATTGGAGGAAACGGATTCGCGTTGTATCATCATCGGATACAATGGACAGCAAGTAATAATTTATGTGTTTATATGTATGTATGTATGTATGTATGTGTGTGTGTGTGTGTGCGTGTGTGTGTGTGTGTGTTTGCGTGTGTGTTGTCGTGTGTGTGTGTGCAGTATATCAAATGTCAAGTGATGGCAGCATGTTTCAAACGGGACCATCATGGAGAGAACTTGACTCACTGGCATGCACGAAATACTTGTCCAACGCAACCTGAGATGGGATGGCCACTTAAACAGACTTGGAGATGACGGACTGCCAAAGCAGTTTCTGTACTCTCAACTGAGATAACCATCACGGAAAATTGGTGGAGCAAAGCTTAGGTACAAAGACGACACCAAGAGAAACTTAGAGGAGTTTAACATCCCCATAGGCAGTTGGCAAGACCGAACATATTGGAGGAAACGGGTTCGCATGATATCATCATCGGATACGATGGACAGCAAGTGATAATAATAATAATAGTTTCATATCTAGCAGGCTAAAAGGACACGTGGTCTTATTGTATAGAATGAAATAAACTAAGTTGTCGTCGGCCTTTACATATTTTACGGTTAAGGATGCTGCAAATTATAACCAGTGTAATAAGTGTTGAGTGTGTGTTTCTATTCTTTTGCTTTGTATTTCAACTTGATTAGATTCGGTCGACCAAAGGAAAAACTTGGCAGTCAGCCATATTCATAGAAACGATCAGGGCTGAGACTATAATTAGACATTCTCACAAGTCAGTGCACGACAAGCGGAAACTTGCCAATCTATTGTGCTACCCAATGCACCAAGGCGAAAGTGAAGAGAGTTCATCTCTCAATAGATTTTTAGTATGATTTACCAAATGTCCGTCAGTCAATAGATTTTTGGTGGCGTCAGTTTTAACCAGATTACACTGAAAATTTCAAGACGTTGTCAAACAAACATGTACACTCACACACACACACTTCAGCTTGTGGGTGGGCCCACGTTAAAACGAGGCCTTGTGCCCAGCCCATACAAGTGGGGTATGAGGCAAATACCCAGAGAGAGAGAGAGAGAGAGAGAGAGAGAGAGAGAGAGAGAGAGAAGCAAACACACACACACACACGCGCGCGAAGAAATGCAAAAATGTATGTCCTGATTATCTGGTATTGCTTATCTGCCGAATTCTTATTTCTTTTGAGTGTTCTTACCTCAGCTAAATAATGGACCATTCTGTTTTTTTTAGAAAGGGAAGAAAAGATACACAGAAAGTATATGACGAAAGAAACATCCTAGAGGAAAGATAGAGAGAGGGTAGGGTGCGAGGAAACGATAACGCAAATTTGTTTCAATTGAATCGATTGACTAATCTTAACGGTATATCAACCCGTATAGGGTTATTATAAGCCTAGTGGTTGGGATCTCGTTTCATGGTACGTTGTGATTTACATTTTTGTAATTGTTTCTTAATTATTTTGTACACGGTTAATCTGAATATGGATATCTTTTTAAAAGATCTAGTTAGCCTATAAATGGGACACTAACAGGTACTACCACTCCGAGTCAGAGTACAAATAAGTACCGTAAATAGAAAGATTTTAAGATCAGCGTAAGTTGTTATTTTTTGTGTTTCAATAAGTATCTCTCTCTCTCTCTCTCTCTATTATATATATATAATATATATATTATATATATATATATATATATACTATAAAAAAAGGAAGGTCTGCAAAATGTATTTTGTTCTCAGAAAAAATTTTTTAATTCTTTTTGTTTTACATATGCAACACGTGTTTCAGATTTTCTGGTATCTTCTTCAGGCTTTGATTGATAATATGAAAATCTTTTTTTCATATTATCAATCAAAGCCTGAAGAAGATACCAGAAGATCTGAAACACGTGTTGCATATGTAAAACAAAATGAATTTTTAAAAATTTTCTGAGAACAAAATACATTTTGCGGACGGAAGATTTTTATAAAATATTGAATTTTCTCCCGTTGGATCCAGAACAACATTTATATATATATATATATATATATATATATATATATATATATATATATATATATACACGCACACACACGCACACACATGCATGTGTGTGTGTTGTGTGTGTGTGTGTCCACGCTTACACATGATCTTACACAAGGTCAATTTTTATACGGATAAAAATTGTTTGAATTCAGAGTTTTCTTTCTTCTTGACCAGTTGCCATAGCAAGATTAAAATCTTCCCTACTATTTACCCATATTCAGGTGTGTATGTCTGCACATGTTTGTTTCAACGTCTCTTTAAAAACATTCATGAGTAGACGGAATCGTAAAGAGTATTGCTTGCAAGAGTATCAACAGGTTGGAATTAATTTTATTCATCCCATCAGGTCAAATTTCACGAAATTTGGCGTAACCAATCATAAATTCAAAACAATCAAAAAAGACAGTTCTCACTGACACTTATCTCTAGACTGCAGGTTCAATCCTGGTCAGAGGCAGCAGTAACATAGAATAATAATTAACACAGCTTAACACCTGTACCGCAGTTATGGGTTGGGGGATGAGAACATGATACCCCCGTGGACTGAATAAAGGGTTAGGTTCAAAGTTCAGTCGTACTTATCTATTTTAAAAAAATCTAATTTCCATTTTTCAGATCACAATTATCTACCCAGATCACGATGACTCTTCTAATATATATATATATATATATATATATATATATATATATATATACCAGAGAATTAAACAAACATTAAATTAAAAACAAAACATTAAAACCATCTTTCTACAATAAGAAATCAAGACAAACACTGAGCAGTTTCTTACTTCACATTTTGCCTGTCATTTTCCCCCTCTCTATTAATTACTTCTTATATATGTAAGTTTCTCTGTGAAATTTAAGAGAGTGATTGGAGAAATCGTAAGGGTGATTGAACTTCCCGCTGCTGAGGAAGTAAGGACAATCTTATAGGTGGCGTTCTCCTATAAACGTGTACACATGAACGCACCAGTGTTCGCTAACCAGGAAAGACTGACATATAGCAGCTATGCGCGAACACTGAGAACCAAACCGAGCACCTGACAGGGTCGATGACCGACAGAGACGGATGAGAACAATGTGTGTGT
>CM042139.1:719321-724321 GCA_023376005.1 Doryteuthis pealeii | reverse complement strand
AAGAATATGAGAAAAAATGAATTTATAATGGTATGCCTACAAATAATACATTCTTTGAGGGATAACAATATATGTATATATTACGTTCCTACTCTCTCCCTGTTGAGGGACCTTCAAATACGCTAACAGCATCTTCCCTTTTACAGTGGGTCAGACTCGACAAATGTTATGTTGGGTATAACACAAAACTGTATTTAATAATGAGGCTTCACATCTACTACTCTGGGGAGCGCGAAACACCTATTCATTATCATTACTCCCAGGTCCACTGACACCTGGAATGGTAGTACCTGTTAGTGTCCCATCTATGGGTCAAATAAGTCTGCTTAAAAAATATTCGTATTTAATTCTAAACAAAAGAAAAACAAACACTTAAGAAAGAACTAAAAAAGTAAATATAAATGTACAATGAAAGCGATTCCCTATAGAATTTAATAATCCTTGTCGGGTTGACATGCCGTTAAAAATCAATCAATCAATCATTTCTCTCCTTGCCCTGTACTCTGTGTATCTTGGTGTTTTCTCAAACTTCTCTACTTATAAAACGACCGTGTACACATGACTACGGAACTTTTTTGTTGTGTTGATATAAGATTGTTGCCCTACATTACAACATTCTGTGTGGAGATGCGGTGGTTTAATAGTGAGGGTCGTGGGAAATTATCTTCTCGACGCGAGTTTAAATCCTGGACGGGGCTGTTTGCATTTCTCATAGCGTCAATACCCCTGGGAAAGGTGTGCATTCACCTACTCTCCCTCCAGCTATGGGTAAAGAGTTGGGCAGATTGGGCTCTTTAATCTTGGTTAAGCAACCAGTCTAGGAGAAGTAAATCTCTGAATTGAAACCTGTTCAACTCCCCTTAAGAAATTCACCTTGTGCCACATCCTGCTCGTGTAGAAGGGTTGGTAAATATGAGTACATACATTACAACATGGACACGAATATCCAACCTCAAAAACAATGTTTGAATCAAACGCGATTCAGGAAACAATGTTTCTTCTTCTCTCTCTCTCTCTCTCTCTCTCTCTGTCTCTCTCTCTCTCTCTCTTCCTTCTCTCCCCTATTTCTCATCCCCTCTCTCTCACTATTTCTCCCCTCTCCCCTTCCCTCTCTCATTCATTGTATTTACCTATTCTATTTCCCCCTCCCTTTCTCTCTTTCCCTCCCTCTCTTTCCCTCTCTTTCTCTCTCTCCCTGTCTCCTTCCCTCTCTCTCTTTCTTTCTCCCCCATCCTTACCTCTCTCTCTCTCTCCTTCCCTACATAAAACCAACGATACTCCGTGTAAAGAAGAACTAACTGCGTGTGTGTTCCGTCTATGCAACTGATCACTTGGTGTACATCGCTAATATTGAGATGAAAGAGAAAAAAGAAACATTTCTCTTTTATCGATACAATGTCCATTGAACACTGACTGCAGCACTGACTGTTGAAAATGCTAAAATTAACCCAGAAAAGTACACAGCTACCTGTTGGTTGCTCAAAACAAGCAGAAGAAATAAATCCGAAGAGAAAGTAAATCCGGTCGGCTTGCTCTCGTCTCGTCTACTCCTTATTTCTGTCACCACTCGACATTACCAAATTCTAGTTTAGATATATGACAATCACCATCATCTTTTATCAGTTTCAAAGTCCGACTGATTGCACTGGCGCTTCTCATCTTCAATATATTAAGCGCCTTGGGCAGGACGACAGACTTGTAAAAATATTAGTATCATCATAGACGGTATCATCTGCATCTTTTTTTTTCTTTCTTCTTCCCCTTTCTCATCAGAGAATAATCATCTTCACTAACATCACACAACAGCTTTATTATTATTATTATTAGTTGTATTTTTAACAAGCAACACGAAATAAATTTAAGTTGAAAAATTTCAAGACTGACTAGCAGATAGATAGATAGATAGATAGATAGATAAACAAAAATACAGAAAAAATACAGGAATACATACATACATACGGTCTGAACGAACTGAGATAGATAGATAGATAGATAGATAGATAGATAAACAAAAATACATACATACAAACATGCATACGTACATTCATACAAATGAACGGACTAAGATTGATTGATATATAGATAAATAGATATATAGATAAATAGATGAACAAGCTGATATATATATATATATAATATATATATATATATATATATATATATATATATATATATATATATATATATATATATACTGAGATAGATTGTTATTTTTTTGGTATTACGATCCTTATCGATGCTGTACCCAGTCAACAGAAAAAAAACTAGGGAACAGGTTAGAGATACACTATCAACAGCTTTCATATAAGTACAATTTAAATCTCACAGCACGCACACCTATAAATATGTGCACACACACACACACACACACACGCACACGCACACACACACATTCCAATAATAATCCTTAATGGTGTTGTCACCACTAAAGTCAAAATAATTATCATGATCATCATCAACAACAAATAATTATCATGATCATCATCAACATAAAATTTAATGAACATTAGTGAGGACTTACCTTTTTTTTTTTAACGATCAACTGCCGAAGAGAAGATGGGGCGGGGCGGTACTCGTTTCAGATGAGGCTGTGATAGCGAGGACGGTAGTTGCGTCCCTGCTGATGACAAAGACAGTGGTAGCGCCACACAACGCCAAGTAGTATGAAGATTTAAATTTCAAAAAAAAAAAAGAATTAAAAAAAAATAAAAAATAGCAAGTTTAAAGCTCCGGTTTCGATCCCAGTCGACTTTACGTCAACGATGGAAGAAAGATGAGGTCTGTTGCTGTTGTGTAAATAAAACAGACATCCTGGGAGGAGGAGGGTTAAAAAAAATTAAAGACGAAAAAAAAAACAATCAAACCCTTAATAATGTGAGTTATAATTGATGAGGACGCTGAAAAGCTTTCCCTTCGTTGTCCAGACCAAAAAAGAAAGCCTTTTTACATCCAGATCTCAACCATGCCAACATCCATGCACCCAGCCACGCACACACGCACTCCAGGAAGGGGGATGAAACACCCGACAAAATCAAAGCAAACAGGTGGAAACCACCCCCCCAAAAAAGTTGAATAAAAAAATAAATAAAAACTTTTGGATGACAAAGATTCCGTTAGGTATGTGAATTAAAAAAAAACAAACAAACTATAATTCAATCCATATGCTAGAATATCCAGTAGTGATCGAACGGTGGTCAGGGCACTCAACTAAAACGAGAGACGTTGAATGTGGAGAAGGCTGAAGAGAGAATTAGTTGCGGGTGATGCGAAAGAAAAAGGTAAACAGTATAGGGAGGGGTGAACGATTGACAGAGAGAGAGAAAGAGAGAGAAGGGGGGAGATGAAGGAAAGAGAAAGACAAAAAGCGGAAGGGAAGCAAAAGAGAGAGGGTGAGAGCAAGTGAGAGAGAGAGAGAGAGTGTGAGCGTGGTGGATGGGTGGAGTTGGACTGACTGTGAGTGTACACTCAAGACTGGCAAACCGGCAGACAGACAGACAGACAGACAGACGAGCGGACGGAGAGAAAGAGGAGGAGGGGGAGGAGGAGGAGTAAGAGAGTGGCGTGAAAAAAAATCTGCTCTTCAGTAAAGGAGAAGGGAGATAGAATAGCACAGGAGAAGGTTGTGTTCACACTTTTCTCTATATGAATCTATGTTGCTATATCAATATCAGTCTATCTATCTATCTATCTATCTATCTATCTATCTATATATATATATATATATATATATATATATATATATATATATATATGCGTGTGTAGATGAAATATGGATTAATATACATGCCATTAACATGTATTTACGGATATTTACATGCATGTTTATTTTAACGTATACACGCACCTATATATGCACACACATACACACACACACACACACACACACACACACATACATATATATGTGTGTGTGTATTGCTATATGAATATTATCTATCTATGCGTGTGTATGTATATTATGGATTTATATACATGCCATTAACGTATACAAGCACATATACAAACACTCACATGCATATATGCACACATACACACACACACACACACACATCTATATATATATATTGCTATTTGAATATTATTTTTCTATCTATGAAGGTAAAATATGGCCACTTCTACGTATACAAGTACATATACAAACACACACACACACACACACACACACACACACATATATATATATCAATCTTTTATAACATGGATATTTTAAGCTGAATTTTAATGCAAACAGAAAAAGTGGAAAGGATCACAGGAAAATTGTGGCGACTGTCTTACAAGTGGAGCCTGCCTGCCTTTAAAAACAGCATTCAAAATTCTGATTTTTTTTTTCTTAAACGCTGACTACTGAGACGGGCAGAAATTGTGTGACTCTCCCAACCACCTGAAGAATCTCACTTAATCTCTCACTATATCTTTCAATCTCTTCCTTATTCCCCCTCTCTCACTCTTTCTCTTTCTCTCAATCTCTCTCTCTCTCTCCCTTTCTCTGTATATATATATATATATATATATATATATATGTCTCTGTCTCCGTCTGTTTCTCTCTATGATATTAAAACCTACATTAACGATGCTCCAGACTTATACTCTTTCTTCTATTAACTGCTTTGTCTCTGTTTCTGTTTCAGTCTGTCTGTCTGTCTGTCTGTCTGTCTGTTAGTGTATGTCTGAGAAAGAGGGAAAGAGTGAGAAAAAGAGTGTTTGTGTGTAAGCGCGTACACGTGTGTGTGTATGTATGTGTCTTTGTGTGTACAGCCCCCCCCCCAAAAAAAAAAAAAAAAAAAAAAACTGAGCGATTCTATTCCACTGCCTGAAAATATCCGCTTCGTCGTTTTTCGGATTTCTGTATAGAAATGTTTAAGCGAATACGCGCTTATTCGTGTGTGTGTGTGTGTGTGTGTGTGTGTGTGTGTGTGTGTGAATGCCACTGTGTGTGTGTTTTTTTATGCATTTGCCTGCGCACCAATGAAGTGATTAATTACTTGTAGAGCTTATTTTGG